>JAAGNO010029543.1:9698-38640 GCA_033439905.1 Ceryle rudis
TTCCCTGTCCCTCTTGAACTGGGGAGCCCAGAACTGGACACAACACTCCAGATGTGGTCTCACCAGTGCAGAGTAGAGGGGGAGGAGAACCTCCCTCGACCTGCTGGGCACACTCTTCTTTATGGCCCCCAGGAGACCATTGGCCTTCCTGGCCACGAGGGCCCATTGCTGTCCCCTGGAGAACTTATTGTCCACCAGGACACCAAGGTCCCTCTCCATGGGGCTGCCCCTGACCTGTACCGGTACATGGTGGTGTTCCTCCCCAGGTGCAGGACTCTACGCTTGTTGCCTTCATGAGGTTTGCCCTTGCCCAGCTCTCCAGCCTGTCCAGCTCTCGCTGGATGGCAGCACAGCCTCTGGTGTATCGGCCGCTCCTCCCAGTTTAGCATCATCAGCAAACTTGCTGAGGGTCCACTCCACCCCTTCATCCAGACCCTTGATGAAAATGTTGAATAAGACTGGAGCCACCACTGCCCCCTGGGGAACACCACTACTGGCAGGTCTCCAGCTGGACTCTGCACCACTGATCACAACCCTCTGAGCTCCGTTGTTCAGCCAGTTCCCAACCCATCTCACTGTCTGCTCTTCTAACTCACGCTCCCTGAGCTTAGCCACAAGGATGTTACGGGAGACGGTGTCAAAAGCCTCTGCTGAAGTCAAGGTAGAAACCACCCACTGCTCTCCCTGCACCTACCCATTCAGTCACACCACCACAGAAGGCTCTGAGATTAGGCTAGGTGTAAATGGTGTGTACTAGTTTGTTACTTTCTAGCTCTGAGGGGTTTTTACAGAAGTATACTCATTTCAGTGTAATCACTGCTAGAAAGACAAGAGCAAGCCAGAATCAGCCCTGTGCTGTGGTGTTCTCAGTGCCAGCATCCAGAGACCGCCGACGGCAGCAGTACACCGTTGTTCATAATGTTAAATCATTTGTTTTCTTTTTTCTTTCATTTATAAGTCTTCATTTCAGATATTGACAGGGTGAATTGATACATTACTGAATCATAAGAACACTGTTTCAAGCCCCTGTAAATGTCAATAGATCTAGAAAAGAGGACATTCACACCAAGCTTCAGAATCTTTTCTAACTTTGAGCTCTTTGGAGTTTTTTTTCCCAGGAAAAAAAAAGAATTGCTGAATCCTTGAGACTTTTAAAATTAATTTAGACGAGACGTAAGAAAGTACAGGAAACAATCTTTCATTGGCAGGAAAAGGGCAAGATGAGTTTTTCTTTTCTAATGACTAATTCTATTATTGTAAGCGGTTCTGCCATCCAAAAGGCACAAAAGACTGCCGTCATGATTAGTTACAAGATAATGACACAGGTCCTGTTTTATTTCATGGTGCTTTTCCTCTAATTAATAGAGGGGAAAAAAAAAGATTGAGAAAATGCTGCTTTAATGCTTTATTCATGAAGGACTTCCTGATGATGAGCTTTGTGAAGAGCATCCCTTGTGCTGCAGAGACAGATGTTTTCTGTGGCCCTGATTCAATAAAGCAATCCTGTTCGGGAAAGCAGTTAAGCCAGAGAATATCCCAACAACCTGAGGATGAGAACATGACAAATTTTCAGTACTAAAGAGATCTAAAAATGTATTCTTGAATGTGACATCTTTGACTGACATTCAGCCTCCCTCAGATTACCCAGGGAGGAATAGAAACCAGGTTAACTGAGGGCCTGAATGGATGTACAAGCTTCTATAGAGATGATTTTTCCATCGCCTACAAACCGGTCCCAGTGTCAGACTAACTTCAGGTCAGATTATTCCAAGCTTGGCAATTGTTTCTCCTCATCCAGTTCTAAATCTCCAGTTTGTGGCCTTTCCCGAGACAGAAAATCACTGCCCAAGTAACGTGTGATGGCAGAGCTGTTTACTTTCTGTTGGCCCTAACAAGAGCTGGATGACAACACACGCTTCTGCGGTGCCGTGATTGTTTGTAACTCCAGAACCTGGGTATGAATCCATAGATACATCTATATAAGTTTGACAAAAAGGCTTAACAATATTTTCTTTGCAGTTCTGAAACATTCAGCTGTGTTGTGTCCAGTGTGGGAGGGATTTGCCTCCGAACCGGGTGAGAGCAGTTCTCCATGGTTCCCTTGCTGGTAGATTGTGCCGCAGATTGACAGACCTCGTGACACAGGTCTATAGCATAAGACTACGGCCAAGGGAGGAGGAGGTGACGCAGCTGAGAGTCAGAGCCCGTGAATTTCTGAGTACCTGCTTCCAGTGACTACTTTGGGGGATGAAAGCAGTAATCACTAGAGGGGATCATCCATGCCCTCTCCATAGCCTGCTTGTTGCCTTTCCGTCCTTATCGCTGTGGAGCACCTAAACCACACAGTAATCCCCTTCCCTGCCTTAAACGCATCCCCATGATACTTCTGTTAACCAGAGCTGATGCACTTCCATCTGCCAAGCTGGAAACCTGCTGGCACTGGTCATGATCAGTCATCAGAGCCTTGTTGACTGACCTCTGTTCTGGTATAAGCTCCGTTAGTTCATACGGGGTCCATATGGCAGTGTTCTACCCCCGCTTCCCCCTTCTTCTGATTCTCCAAAGGTCTGGGGTTTTGTATGTCTTTTGCAGTGTCTCCCCATGGGTATTTCACTTCTGTTGGCACTTCGCGTAGCAGTATTAATAATGACATTTCGCTGGCATGAGGCCAGTGGTAAAAGTTTATGGAGTAATTTTGTAATAGAGCTGCAAGAGCTTAGCAAAAACCCAGCAGGTGAACAGGCTTTCTCCCTCACTTCTTTAAAATAAAAGCTCTCCCGTTCTGCAAGCTTTGCAGAGCCTTTGCACCAGAGTTTCTTGGAGGCAAGATGTGCATATTTTAACATGACAGGTCTAGGAACCAGCGTTCTCCTGTGGCACTCCCACCTCCAGCTGCAAGGCTGTACCCCTGGTCCCCATCCCGAGCCATGCTCAGTGCAAACACTGAATATAAAATTGCTGCTTTCCCCTTGCCCTCCACCTTCCAGCTGCATATTCCCACCCTGGTTCCCTGCTTGGAGCAATGATTTAATAAATATATCTACAATAATCATCAGCACCTCTGTCTGCCCTCCCCCTCCCAGCTGCAGTTTCCCACCCTTATGTCTCCTCTGTGCCATGATTAGTACATATGTTTAAAATAAAACTCATCGTCTCCTTCTCCCTTCCTCCTTCCAGCTGTGGATTCCTCCCCGCCTCCACCTTACCCAGATCTTCAGTGTTGGTTTGTAGGCATATTTGACAGGAAAATGGAGCCTCTGACAATGCCTCCCCTTCCTGCTCTCTGCCATTTCTCCGGTGCGAATCGAACAGTGGACTTCGATATGAAATCAGATCATAGCCCTCAGTGGTGCTGACGAGAAGGCCGTGAGAAATCTGAAGAAAGCAGAATGATTCCTCTCTGAATCCCTTTTCTGCCAGTGTCTCAGCCACGAGGGGCAAGATCCTCAAAGATGAGGCTGTAGCCTGGACTGCACTTCTCTGTGTAGGAAGCAAAGGCTTTCTTGATATTTCTTGGTTCAGATGTATGATGAATCACAGGATGACAAAAGAGCTGAGGCTGGCAGGCATCAGCCTCTGGTCCAACCCGGTGGTCCAAGCATGGTCAGCTGCAGAAGGTTACTCAGGGCTGTGTCCAGTCAGCGTTGAATATCTCCAGGAGACCCCGTGACCTCCCTGGACAACCTGAGTCAGTGTTCAACTATGCTCAGGGCAAAGCAGTTTTTGTTAAGTGTAAACAGAATTTCCTATATTCCATTTTGTGCCTGTTGTCTCCTGTCATGTCCATGCGAACTGATGAGAAAAGCCCAGTTCCACCTTGTTTACCTGCCCCATCAGGTGTTCACAGGCATGGACAAGATCCTCCTGAGCCTTTTCATCTCCAGGCTGAACAGTCCCAGATCTCTCAGCCGCTCCTTGTATATCAAATACTCCATTCCCTTCACCATCTTCGCTGGAGTTTTTCCCATATGTCTGTGCCTCCCTTGTGCTGGGGAGCCCAGACCTGGGCACAGCATCCAGACGTGTCTCACAGGCGCTGAGCAGAGGGGAAGGATCACCTTTCGTGACCTGCGGGCAATGTGCTTCCTAGTGTGGCCCACCAAGCTGTTGGCCTTCTGTGTCACAAGGGCACACTGCTGGCCCTCGTTCAGCTTCTCCACTGACAGCCACAAAGGCCTTTTCTACAAAGGTAGAGAATTTCAGAGGATTAGCCCTAATCATGTCCTGGTGCGTGGGATTTATTCCTCCCCAGGTGTAGGACTTTGCACTTCCTCTCTTGACCTCGATGAGATACCTGTTGTCCCATTTCTCCCGCCTTTCAAGGTCCTCTTGAACACCAACCCAACCATTTGGTGTAGCAGCCACTCCTCCCAGTTTTGTATATTCTGCAAATTTGCTGAGAGTTCAGTCTGCCTCACCACCCAGGTCATTAATGAAAATTAAACAGGCCTGGGTCTAGTATCAACCCCTGGGGTATGCCACTAGTGACTTGCCACCAGCCACTGATCATAACCCTTTGGGGTGGCAGGTCAGCCAGTTTTCAGTCATCTTGCTCACCATTTATCTAGCCTCTACTTGATCAGTTCATAAAAGGCTGTAAGGTTTGTCAGCCATGGTTTCCTCTTTATAAATCCATGTTGATGGTTCTCATTCACCTTCCTGTTTTTTGGATCTTTAGAAATGGTTTCTAGGACTATTGGTTCTACCAGCTCCTAAGGGATTGAAGTGAGGCTGACGAGCCTATAGTTCTGAGGTGAGGTTGAAGATGATGCCCTCCTGAAGAAAGGAGTGACATTTGCTCTCTTCTAGTCCTCAAGAACCTCCCCTGATCCCAGTGATCTTTCAGAGATAATTGAGAGTGGCCTTGTCACAACACCAGTCAACTCCCTCAGCACCCGTGGATCATCCTGCGAGGTCCCGTGAACACATGTATGTCCAAATTGTTTAAATGTCCCCTAACATCCTTCTCTACAGAGGGTAACTCTTCCCTACTCCAGACTTTCCCATGGGTCTCAGGGGCCTCAGACTCCTGAAGACTGGTCTTATCAGTAAAGTAAAGATGCAAAGGTGACATGAAAGACCCTAATCTTTTCCATGTCCTTTGTTACCAGGTTCCCTGCACCACTCAGAAGTGGGGCCACTTTTTCTCTAGTCTTCCTTTTGCTGCTGATGTACCTGTAGTAGCCCTTCTTGCTGCATTTCACGTCTGTCACTAGATAGACTTGAACTTTTTTATTGTTCCTGCAGGAAGACATTGGGGTGGTTAAAGTCCTTCGTGAGGACCAAGACCTGCCAATGTGAAGCTTATTCCAGTTACCTGAAGAAGACTTTATCTTCTTCCTGATCAGGAAATCTGTAGCAGACACCCGCCAGAATGCAGCCTCTTTTAGTCTGCTGCCCCACAAGCTCCCAGCTGCCTCATTGCCCATCCGCAGGCAGAGCTCCAGGTGATCCAGCTCTCTCACACAAAGGACCACTCCCCCTCCTTGCCCTCCCAGCCCATCCTTCCTAGGCAGTGTGAACCCATCCATGGCAGCAGTGGTGGGAGCTATCCCACCATGGCTCTGTGATCCCAATGACTTTGTAGCCCTGCAACTGCATGCAGACCTCTAATTCCTCCCATTCATTGCCCATGCTTGTCTTAGTGGATGTATTAGTGTGCTTCAGAGGCACCCGGTCGTGCCAATTCCCCAGAAGATAAACGAGAGCTTTCCCCATACTGTCCTGAAGGCACTTTTTTTTTAAGTGCATATGCTTGAGGTAGCCTCCCTTCGGCCCTGTTAGGTTGATTAATCTGTGTTGGGTGGATGCCATGCGTGATCCTAGAGTTTCTTGGTTGTCCCACGGCTGTAAAAAACACACCCCTGTTGCCAACACCAACAGTTCAATCAATTGTTTGACCCACAGACCCACAGGATCTGTCCTCTTCCCCTCCAGCCCATGCCATATGGGAGCAGAGAGACGTAACGGTTTTGTATTGGACAACAGTCAGGAATGAAGAACGTGGTGTCTTATGATACCTTGTGAACCTGCTGCCCCAGGGAATGCGTTTTGCCTCCCAAATTCACTCAAAGTACACACACAAGTCAAGGAAGGGACTTCCTCTTCCCTACACGTTGGGCTGTGCAAGGACTCCAGAGGTTTAATGAGCTTTTGGGCTAGACTTGGACTAGTAGGAAGAGTTGAAAGCCGGAAATCCTCTTCAGACTCTGCATCAGTATCGCCTCTGATTAAGCCCGTCCCGCACTACACTGAGAGATGCTGATGGCGTGAGTCAAGTCAGGCTTCTTGTGGCAGGCGCTGGGATGGTGCTCTGCGTGATGCAGATGAGGGGGGCTGGCTGGATGTACAAAGGGACCTTCTGGGGGTGCAGCAATTACTCAGGAATAATGCTGGGTCCACAGAAAAGAATTTTGTTTTGGTCTAGATGTAACTGGAATATTTTGGGGGTGTCCCTGGAGGTTACAGTGTCTACAAACCGGATGATCTACTTTATGGTAGTGCCTTTTGGGAGCAATCCCACAGATAATACAGGAAAGGGTCACCGTGCTACAATGGTGGCAATATTCTGATATTGGTAATAATTGGTCTGGATGGTTCAGAACCACACAGAGTTCAGGTAAGTTCTTCATCCATGCATCTTATGTACTGTCATCTGGGATATGCATCAGCCTTCCAGGAATGACAGGGTTGCTGGACACGTGATGCCTGGACAGAAACTGACTGGTACTCTCTACTCTGCTGCATGAAGCAGACCATCTCTGGCAACTTTTCTAGGACTGAGGCCATGATTTCCTTGCCTTCTTTGGACAGGAGAGTACTGCTATAGATACTAGTGAGGAAAATCCAAGGTTGTTTGCAGACTGTGTTTAGCTGCATTTAATCAGGCTTTGCAAAATAAAGGTAGGTTGAAATTCCGTACTGCCAGGCAGTGTTGTGTGAGTTATTTTAATTGGTATTTGAATGAGCTAGTCAATAAGAACGAAACAATAGAAAAAATTAAGAAAGGCAGCAAAAAATAAAGCTTCTGTTCCACGGTGTTTCTCGTTGGCTGGAACAGATCAACATCTCATCTTTCACCTCAATAGGAATCCCTGGACTCCCTCAAATGCTCTTATTTCTGAGTCAGTCTCTAGCTGAAACAGCATTCCAGAAAGAAGATAAGATTATCCTTGATCAAAACAATGTTCTTATTCTCTACCCTGTCTGGACAAGCTCTGTGGAGGAAGTGGCTGCTGAGAGAGGGAAAGGAGAAAAGCCAGTGTTATGCTACCTTGGGACTACTCCACCTTCTGGAACAGAGAGAGAGCTGGAAGAGCTCTGCATCTTGCAGCAACGTACACTCTGCTCCACTGGTCCCTGCTGGCCCTACCTCACCTCTCCCCAAACATGTTTTCAGCACACTGCTCTCCAGGCCCTTAATCTGTGCAATGAGAGTGGTTTAGCATACAGGCTCATGAAGAAAGCCCAGACAGAAACCTCCTTCCAACATTACAGTTTTCACCACAAGAGAGACCTTTGGCCCCGTGGGCCAAGTACAGCAGTAGAACAAACATTCGGTGGCTGCAGAAAGCTGCAGGTCAGAGCAGTCACGATGTATTGAACACTCACCAAATACTCATTAATCAGAAGCATCGAATCTTTGATGACCAGACCAACGTCATCTGGTAGACACACTTAAAGTCCCTCAGTATTTGTTATTTGTCAGCAATTTGTAGCCGGAACAGCAACACCTGCAATAGCTAAGAAGGGAGTGCAGCTCACATGGTGACCTCCTATATGGTTTCATCCCCTCAAAGCTGGGAGGGAGCCTTTGGCTTCAGCTGTCTTTCAGTCAGGCATTAATCTAATGCTCCATAACTATCTCAGGCACATTTCCTTTTATACCAAACTGCTCTCTGAAACTGCCTTTTTTTTATTGCTTCATCAAAATACATCCAGCTGTTCTATGCTCCTATCAGTACAATTTGCCCCAGACATTCACATGGAAAATTGTGTGCATATATGTCAGGAACAGCTGAATCCATTTTCTTCATACTCCCCTTATTTTAAATCTAATGGAAATCTAGAGAATGTGATTTCCTTGTCCCAACTTAATTAGCTCAGTAATTTTAACATTATTAGCGCTGAGCTTTTTTTTACTTCTGCTCAATATGTTTCGCATTCCACCTCTTTGCTCGTAGAAAAATGTTGTTACACAATGGGTTATTCTAAATTGTAAAAGTCCAGCAAACTTTAAACACATATTAAGCTAGTACAATGCAAAGAGAAAGTGGCAGTGATCTCTTCACTACTCCCAGCTGCTATTGGCCACATGACGTGATAATAATAATAGCTTGCATTTCTGTAGAATATTTAGCTTCAGGAAAAAACTTGAAGGATGTTGGGCTGCTCTCGAGTAATTTATGAATTCCATATGTTTCTAAGTGTCTTTAAATACTGTGAGGGATTTACAGTATGAAAATGTGTTTGGTCCTAGGAGGTACCGAGTGGCCATGGGCAAGGAGGGGTATAATTGCATTTAGCAAGTGCTGCAAATGCTGTCTGCTTTGATGTCACACATCCGTGCAGCTGCGGGGCTGAGCGAATTCTGCCCTGGGGAAAATGTGTCCCAAGCTTAGGAGAACCAAAACCCCAGGACACTGAGTCAAACAACTTCAGAAGTAGGCAGGGAATGGGATTAAAAGAAATGGACTTGCAGGGAGAACTAATGAGGACGTGCCATTGAAGTTCTCTGCTGAAGGGTGACAGACTTCTAGGTAAGATAGGTATAGTCGTCTGCTGCTTTCAAACCCTTTTAATCTTTTATTCTAAAGCATTTAACTCTGCTAGGGTGTTAGGAAGGGCACCCCATACCAGATTGCAGACAAGTGACTATTCAGCCTAAACGGAACTTGCAGAATGAGGCAGACAAGTGCACGGGTTACCGCAATCCAGAATCTAGTCTAATTCCAGGAAAATTGGAGCCTTCCTCTCAGGGAGGGATGAGGAGCCCTCTGAGGGACCAGAATAATGGTTAGAAGAGCAATTCATCCTATAAACACCATCCAAGATAGGGCCAAGGAGGAGGGGGTGGAAACTGCACCCTCCATTCATGTGGTCAGTCTTTCATGACATTGAAAGTTTATGGCTTATACAGAAGTATTACTTGAAACAAGAAAATGCTTCATTTTGACATTTTCAGTCAGCATGTTTCACTTTTCCCGTTCCCAAATGAAAACAGTCTGCTTTGTTGAAGTGCCCAAGCCACCTCAGTTAACATTCGCGTGCATCTCCAGATGATGTGGAGAGCACTGGAGCTTGGGTGTTGCAGGTCAAAGTTCGCCGCTGTTGTTCTGGGTGCCTGACCAAGTTTCCTTGTGGTCCCTTGTGCTTGGCTCTGGGGTTCATTAGCTCCCACGGGCCACCACAAGACCTGCTTGGAGGAGGAACTGGGGGGGGAATTTTCCCATTGTGGGGAATGTAATCTGGCCAAGGAGGATCTGTAGTTTGGAGGGAAGAGAGCATGAGCCACCTGAGTTAAAAACTTCCATAATGGAAAGTGCTGTGCTGAGAAAGCAGAGAACAGCTGGGCTGACAAAGTCAGTTTGGTTAGTTCAGTGGGCCAGAACGCACTGAAAATTCTGAAGCAGTTTAAAATGACTACACTGGGGTTTTCCAGTTTCACCGATGGAGAACTGAAGTGTTTCATGACATTAAAATCCTTTGAAAGGTCATTTAGACAGAATCAAAATAATCAGCCCTACTTAAAAACAAGTTGCCTTGGATTATACAGAAGACTGTATAATGCAGTAGGCTTGTATGTAACCCACCCCACCACAGCATACCCCAGAAAAGTCATTAAGTCTGAATCCCGTTCCTGTGGAAGTTGACAGCAAAACTCCCACTGGTTTTGCTAGCAGCAACGGTTCACCCCTTGGATGCAGTTTTTACATTCCCATAGGAGTGAGCAAACCCCTCTGTTTAACCATGAAAAAGCAGGACCACACCAGCACAAGTGAAGAGTTTCTGTGAAGCTTCCTTTGCCAAATGAAAAAAAAAGTCATGTAATTTAGCCTGCCGATGACTCTTTGTCAGTGTGCATTCCCTGGTTAACAAGCAAAAGCAGATGGAATGAAGAAGTTAATCTCCTCCAAAGCATTCGTTATAATTGTTGGGGTTTTTTTTTTCAATATTCCAGGCAAAAGAATCTTTACCTTCTTCTGTATTTAATGTCTCAGGCTCCTATGAAACCTAAGGAGAGCTTTCTGTAGAAGACAGTGTTCTGTAGAAGGTAGTGAAATAGTGTTTTCCTTGTTCTGAGTAAACAATCAGCCTAAAATTACCATTAAATAGCACTTAATGTAAAAGATGAGGCAGGGCCTTAGCAATACCCTAACTAATAGATTTCTCTGAAACTCTCTGCGTGCTTAAACAAAGACAAACCGAAATGTTTGCAGTTATGCGAGTCTTCCCTTCCCAGGTAATGAAGTTACAGGGAAAGCACTGATAGCACGTAAACCTTGTAAAGTAATAATGATAACAATAAGTATTATGATACTTACAAACATTTTTTTTTAAATAAAAAAAAGCTGATTGAAGAGATCTGGTTGAAGAGATTGAAGATCTGAGATTTTTACTGAAAACCAGGCTTTTACTTTCTTGTGATGGAATCTGAAAGAAAAGCCTAGCGATGCTTTATCTCTGTTTTGAAGCTGTAATAACCCCACTACTCGGCAGTTTAGCTGAACTCCAGCACATCACGGTCCCACCTAGTTTTCTTATTTTCATTGTGGCCGTGGAGTCAACTAAGCTTTCTACGCAGTACCATTTTTCTGAAGAGAGTTTAGGTAATGAATTGTCTGCCTTGGCATGAGAAGTTTGGGTAATTCAAGTTTCATACAAGGATTTTTCCAGCTCCGTGAGGTAGTACTCTGGAGGTGTGAAGGGCTGACTAGAACTGATTGAAACTGAACTGGTGTACAAACCTCCTTCTGACCTTTGTACACAGTGAATTCTATCCAGAATTAATTTCCTTAAGCCACAGGTAATAGAACAGAAATCAGATACTTTGTTTTAAAATATGTTCATATCTTTTGGAGAAAGAAAACCCTTCAAATTAAACCTTAAAGAAAGAGAGGTACTGCCATTCAAATCTTTCAGCCTACTGTCTTCAGCGTGGAGTGCAGCACTGGAGGAAGCATGTTCTGAAATGACCTTCATTAAGCTAGGAGTCAGGTGTACAAACCAACAGGGATGTCTTCCTGTAGCAGAGCTGCCCAAACGATACCCCACTCAACAATGGCAAGAGCTTTGTCTTTTTCTGAACAACAGGACAGCAAATCTCATACGAATTCAGTAGGGAGTGTCGTAGATAGCATTTGCCAACATCTGCTCCAAAATTACTGGAGGAGTAGACACTGCCAGCAGACTCAGAGGTAGTACACATAATGCCCAAGAAAACAACCAACCTTCCTTCCTTCCTTCCTTCCTTCCTTCCTTCCTTCCTTCCTTCCTTCCTTCCTTCCTTCCTTCCTTCCTTCCTTCCTCATTTACAAGGTCAAAGAGCAGCGTGTTGTGGTTTGAGGCACCACAGAAAATTATTAAAGAAATGATGATGGAGGTCCATGGGGAGGTAAGCCTGTAAGGGGGTAAATTCTTACACTTTCCTTTCGAATTAAAATTTGGGAGACTTCAGAGTCAAGAGTGAAGCAAGACTCCCTTTCTATCCTAGCTTCGGCTCTCCCACTGCTCTGGAGGATATGTGAGCCTTTAATTAAATCCTCTCTTTACCATTCTCTCAAGCCTCAGAGTTTATTGCATTGTCATCCTCTTGTCAGCTCCTTCTATCCCAAATCTGCCCCTGCTCAGAAACACTCACCAGTTCTAAACACCCCCCGTAACATATGTGCTGAGACACATCAAACTTGAGACTGAAACAAGTATTTTACACCCTAGAGTAACTTTTCAAGGTCTTGAATCTCCATCCCTCCATGACAACCTAAGTTATATGGGGTGCTCAAGATGCAGAACTTCCATCATTCACTTTTCACAGACCAAAAAATTGTCAAGTGGAAAAAAAAAATCAAGCATTCCCATTTTCAATGCTGAAATCCACATCTCTTGAGCACCAGCTTTCTGTTGGAGTAAAAAAAGCCACCCCATCTCGTTAAACAGATAGTGCCCTCCTTTCATGTCTCTTCCAGGATACTTTGATTTGAGCACTGACTTCCATAGGGCACAGCTTAAAATGGCACTTACGGTGTTTCATTTAATCTACTATAGTCCTGAATGAAAACAAGCATTCGGAAGTAACTGATTTGCCTTCAGTTTATAGATGTGAGGATATGGAAAACAGGATGGGGGACATAGATAGCAAACCCCAGAGATGATCTGGTGCAAGATTCGGATCAAGCTGTGTAGAGAGACACATTCCCACTTACCCGTTAGAGAACAGCAAAAAAATACCACCCACTGTTTTGTTTCTCTTGACAAAATACTGTGTGAATAGACTTCTGGTCCAGGAGTGCCAAGGTCTGACTACCTCATCACACACTGCTCCTGCCCCTGCTTTCCCTTATAGAATTCATCCTGCGCTCTCCTGGAGGAAGACACAGAGCTGAAAACACACAGGATCTCTGAAAGTGATGCTCAAATGCCAAAGACAACAGCTTCTTAGACAATGTGGAGAGAGCTGGCAGTCATCACAGGTTTGAGATCTGAAGGTTACGTGCTTAGTGTGTTCCCTTGTGCTCGTGGCCCGTGGATACTCCTCAGACATCTTTAAATTTCATTTTCTTACCAACAGCTTGTATGTACATTTTGCATGTGGAATGTTTAAAATAACATGAGAAAATAAGAAAAAGATCAAAGCCTTGCAGGTAAACTCAAGGTTGTGTTCCTGGACAAATAGGGGTGCCTCCAGCTCAACTTGTGTCATCTCCTAGAGTCTGGTACACCCTCTGCCCTGGGTTTGGGATGTTCAGGGTGCAGAGAGAGGGTACGGAGGCACCAGTGAAGATATTTTTCTTAAAACTGATCTATTGCTTGCTAAGTCAATCCATTTCCAGAGGGACACAGCTACTAGTAGCAGTCTTCTAAAACTCCATGGATTAGCAACAGATGTTTTCTCAGTTGTACAATGGAAAACATTTTTTTGCTTTTTTTCTGAAGGAAGTGGCATATTTCTCTGGCCTCGGTACAGTCTGCAACGGTTTGGGTATGGTCTTCGTCCACAATAGCTTTGGTAACAACACATATAATATCAGACAACAATCTTGCCTTCAGTTATTTAAGAGAAATCTGACTCCACTCCCAAGACAATATAACTCTGGCCAAAGGAAGTTCAGTTGGCTTCTTCTTTCTCTGAAAAACAGACCACACAGTTGTGGTGGATGAAAGAGTAGCCAAAAAATTAAGAGATCATTTTCAGACAAATATATTTTGTTTCAAATACAGTGTTTTTTTCCCAGTCCTCCCTCTCTTGCAGTATGAACTACTGCATATGCTTCCTTCGTGAAATTACCGTCTACTTCTCAGTTGTTTATTTTTGGGATCACTGGATTTTATTTCGTTTGTTTGCCTTTTGACCCTGTTTAGATTATGGAGAGTTTTAATGGTCAAGGGATCTCTATATCAGAGTCTCTTTAATGTCATACGCTTTCCACAGAAAACTGGAGGGACTTCACTGACAGCATTGCCACCCTGATCGATACCCGCAGCCAGACAAATACTGAAGTTACATCCAAGGGATTTTAATTCCTCTGCTACCTTTCTTCCTGATGCTGGTTTTCTATTGGATCACTTTGTTAAATTCGTTTAAAGCTTGAAATACTTCAGATTTTTTTTTTTAAACCTACTAACTTAGATTTTTCCGGTAACTCCATAGCCGAGTCAGGTTTGTTGACCCCTGTAGCTGTTTTTCCTTAAACAATCTGCTGAATTGTACAAGGCACGTCTGACCAAAATGTTAGACTTGAAATGCTACCAAGTATATTTTATTTCTGAATCATCATGGTATTCTGAATTACTCAGTGATTTGAAAGTCAACAGAATGAAGCTCAGGAGAAATGAGAGAACTAGATTTACTGTCAGTTTGATATTTGGAAGTGACATTCTATTCTGCATGTCGATGCTGAAAAAGCTGCCAAAACCAGGCTTTGCTAAAATATCTTAATTACCCATTCCTCTAATGCCCAAATACAACATTGTTTGATGAAGACAATATATTCTTCAGCCCCTTCACTCCACCATCTATTGTTTTATACCAGTTATTTATAAAAGAAAGTGGCCGACTTTTAAAAACGGAATAGTTGGGTCACTGCTTGATTAATTTCTTCTCCCTCTGCGTTATCAGTCTTGATTTAAACAGCAAGTCATTGTGTTCTGATTATCTCATGTTTTAATCAGTCAACTACTTTTACCTTGGCCTTTCCTCTGTCAAAATGAACCTCACTTTTCCTCCACTGTAAGAACCTCTATATTTGTTATGCTGCTGTGCTCTGAAAGTGACCCTTATGCTGTTTGGAGTAGTGAGAGAAGCCATGGACTAGCTGGTGTCTGAGGCATGTCTGGGTTCAGATGTCCATAGTCAGACATAGTGTCCTGGGTGGAAATTATTCTAGGCTGAGAACTCCAACAGCTCACTCCTTTCATGAAGAGCCTTGGTGCTAACTGATAGCACCGTGTGACATGAGCTTCTGCCCAAGGAGAAAATTGGTTCCAACTGACTTCTGCAGAAGAATAGCAAAGGCAGATAAAGGTAGACATTCTCTGTCTCTAGCTACTATAAAAATAACAAGGAGCAAAATGTGGTTAATAAAGAGAATCAAGCAGCCTATCAGGTGGCACAAGGTAGCTGACCTTTGGTGGCTGTGTTGTTGGATGGGCAGCACTGTGCCATGTCATGGGACACAGCTGTCTGAACTCAGTGCAAGACTTTCTCAGGTGATTGTGCTGACTCCCTTCCCTGTACCTCAGTCACAGTTCTTTCTCAGAAGATCTCACCTGCAGGCACCCGAGGTTATGACTGATGTCTGTGATCAGTGCTATCTGCCAGAGAAGCAACATCATGCTGATACTCACAGCAGGGGCCAGGATGTGCCTTTCAGCTCGGGGTACCAGTAACCAGAGCTACCCTCTGCCGCACTTCTCCTACCCAGCGGTTCTGGCCATCATGGTCTTTCTGAAACCAGACATGGAATTGACTCGTCCAGGTGGATTATGCATAAGCTGTTTCAGACTGAGGACCTTCACATTTTTGTCACATGCTCCAGAATATTCCCAGGCTTGCTGGGTTTGTGTTAAACAGCAAAACAGTGCTTGGAAGCTGAAGGAACTCAAGCTTTGTATGTTCCTCACCAAGGGCTCGGCAGGGCATGATTTGTAGCAGCAGTATTTTGTTCTTGCTTGGCTTTAATCTTAGCACCACACTTCTTCAGGCAACTATCTGACTTCTCAGAGCTTAGGAGGAAGGACAACGGTCCTCAAACATCTGATGGCAGGTTTTGATGGTGGTCACTGCACAGAGCTGACTGCTTTCCAGTTTGGACTCACTGGTCATGAGGGCACAGTGCTGGCACCACATTTAGAGGCACTGTGCCCTCATGACCGGTGAGTCCAAACTGGTAATTCTGGTGGGCATTTGGTGCTTGGCTGTCTCAGAACAGAGCCCCCCCTTAACGATATCAGTTTTCCAGGCTGCTTGATAAGAGTTTTACGCCATACATTCCTTTCCAGAGCTCACCATTACAAGAAACCTCTGCTAGTCAGGACAGGCATGCCAGTGACAGACCACATACACTGAAAGCTGTGCTGTCGAAACTTCTCCTCCAGGTGTGTTATTTTCATTATATAGCATTTAGTGTTACTCTTTGTTTAACTTCTTTGTAGCAGATCTAGTTATTTCCAAAGCTGCTTGGAGCTTTTTGTTACACTATTTTACTATTTTTCCTCATGTCTTTAGGCTTAGGCACTCTGTATATGATAAAAAATCATTAATTTTCATCTAAAACACCTTGGATACTGAGTACAACCCATATGGTAGTTTGAGGAAACAGCATCTCCCAGAGAGGGTGTTGAATGTACACAAATATGTGCTTGTTTTTTACTAGGGGCACCTGCCAGAACCCTGCTGACACATCAAGTGTAAAAAAAATATTTGGCATCAGTCACCTCCTCCGACATTTCCTTCTAGATATTGGAAAATATTCTCTTTTATGTATTTATTTAATTCTGCGTGATATTTCCTGGTCCTCATGGCCACATCTATGCTGGAAAAGTAAACGTGCCATGGCATGTTCTCTGGTACCGAAGCCAACTAGAATGGCTATGACCTGAGCCCATGCTAGTAATTTTGCTGTCTCTCAAAAGAGTAACAAGTCAGGAGGGATGGGCCCTGGAATGATTTAATCTACTTTATAGAATCGTGATTTGAAAGCTCTGAATCAGAAGTTAGGTTGGGCACTATCTTCCTGCCTCGTAGAACGAGGGAGGTGGCAGGGGCGAGAAGCGGGTAGGTGATGGCAGAAGGACGAAGAGAAGAATAAGAAAGATGTTCATGTAAGCGGCATCCTCTACCGCCTGAGGGTGGAGGCAACCGGGCCAGCCCAGATTGCCCCGAGATTGCCGCTTCTGGGTGCTCATGGAGGGCTGGCCAGCTCTTCTGAGTGAACACTTGGGGCCTGTCTTGTGATACTTTTTCATCCTTATTTTATGACATTATGTCCCGGAGGTTTTCTTTGATTTCCTAGGTATTTTGTCTCTTGGTGTCTTTGTGATACCAAGAATTTGGCATATTTTTAAGCCAATAAAAGTTTCACCAATACATAGCATACTGCATTTAGGTTTGACAAATTGGTTTAGCTAAAAAAAAGTCAAGGAATCAACATTTTGCTGGGGTTTTAAATTTAATTTAATTTATATTATATTATTTAATATTATTAATTTTTGTTTTGTTTTGTTTATTTTATTCTATTTGGTTTATTGTGTTTATTTTATATTTAAAAATGTATCCACAACTAAAGTGCAATCAAAGCAATTCATGTTAGGACAGATTTTGTTTTCATGTAGGTTTTATCTGAAACATTTGTTATAGTTTTATGAAAACCTTGAATATTTTATGCAAGACCGTCTAGAATGTGAATAGGCATTGATTTAAACACTAATTTGTTTCATTTTGTTTCCTTTTTGTACCTCTTTTTGTCTAAATGCCTCTGTACAAATATTTATACGTGCTGTTGGCAATCACCAAATAAGAATGTAAAACTAAACACAACTGAGTTGAGCTGTTAGTTTAAAGAGACTACTTCTAGCAGTAATCATCTAAGAGTTAATAGTAGCTATTATCTCTATCCATGTAATGATTTGGCATAGCCCTAAATGATGATATTCTGCACTCAGAGCCAAGCGGCTGCAGGAACCGTGGTCCAGGAAGGAGCGCACCGTCGCACACGCGTATCTGAATCCTTACCTAAGACAAGATCGCGGAGCCGTCTTTTCCCTCAGCTTAGGTTTTGCAACATCTGAAAATGTGGTGGAGTCAGCTGTCAGCACTCTGAGTGGTGGGGAGGGTGAGGCTCTTTCCCAGAGCACTGCACCGGTCCCAAATTCGTGGTGGGAGTTACCTTGTGCCAAGTGTGGGGATGCTCCTGGAGCGTGGCCCCGCTCGGGGCTGGCTGTGTGCTTTGCAGAAGCTGAGTCCTGTCCCAGGAGCGGGTTCCTGGGAGGGCATGCACTGTCCCCCAGAACAGACACTCGCTGAAGAGGTGTTTAGGGTGGTATGTGGTGTTCAAGCTCTGGGGTTGGGAGTGACCTGATGGTAACAGAGCTTGAGTGGCACTGCCCAGTGTGCCGGGCTGTCAGCCCCAGGGTGGTCGCACCCGAACCCCGCTCTGACACAGGACAATGACATACCCTGTCTCTCACTCCTTTCCTTGTGCTACATTTCTGTTTCTCACACATGTTATGCATGAGGAGACGTAATCTTTTTCTGAATGATATTTGGAGCAATTTCACCCTGGTTAGGTAGATGCATTCTTCACCGAGATCAAAGATTTTGCCCTGAAATCCATACTGGGTTTTGCCTAGTAATTCACAGGTAACAGGTATAATCCTGAGCAGCCATCGGTGCCATCAGCTCTTCCTGACCTGGGGTAATGTGAGGCGGGAATTTAATCTTTCCTTGCAAGCATAAGCTCCTCTTCAGCCCTCTTACCTCCGTCGCTGGGCTCAGGAGCAGACTGACGAGCTGCAGCATGGTCTGTGGGTCTCTTCTCTTGGTTTGGGTGTCTTGTGCAGCTGACACTCTCTCCATAACCCTCAGCAACACATTCAGTTCTGTTTTTCTCGGCCTTAGTTGCTTTGATAATTTAGTGTCCTTTTTGATTTTGGCCCCAGGTTTGGAAAAGTGAATGCTGCCAACCTGCTTGGAGCCTACCGGGTATTGTTTCCTCAAAGACCACTTGGTATTTTCAGCCTGAACTTATCTTTGCCATTGTTTCATTTCCTCTTTGTTTCCCCTGTTTTAACTCTATGTGGTCAGGCATGACATAGATTAAACTGAGTTGTGTATTTGAAAAGCCCACGAACAATTCCGTGGTTGCAGTTTGCACACAGATGCTGGCTTTGCATATTGCATGTGCTGAAGGGCCATCAGAGCCGTACCTGCAGTCTGCTCCTACCCGGGAAGCCTGGGCATTTGCCCCTCGGAGTGCCTGGCAGCAAGCAGAAAACTGAGTTAGTCCGTGCTTGGGCTGATGGCTTTCTTTTAGTACTTTTTCTCGAAGGAAAATTGGCTTCGGTCTAAACATTTTCTGGGAACGTCTGCTTTTTGCAGAGACTTTTACTGAAGTTTATTTTTCCCAGTTTTCACCACCATTACTGCTCACTTTCCAACCATTATTAATCACTCCAACCAAAAATACCGACCTCAGCTCTTGAAAGCGTACCCCCTTAAGTGTCTTCTTTATGAGCTACGAAAGTCTGCATGAGGTTGCCCAAACATATGTTTGCGTATTTAACATCTCTCCAAACCTGGCAGATGTTACCCGCTCTATCATGTTACAGTACAGAGTTTTCAGGTGTAATTCCTACGTCTGGAAAACTTTCCCCTGCGCAAAGTGTGGGCTTGCAGCAGGCTGATCCTTTGCTCGCACGATCTAGTGCTAATCTCTTGGCCCACGTCCATGAACCTGCCCAAACTGCAGAGCCCTTTCTCGGAGAGATATTTATTCTGGTTCTTTACTGAGGGATAATTAATAGGCTTTGGATTCCCACCAGCCATTGGAGTAAATGGACGGGACAGCAGGAAACAAGGATGAGTAACGCTGGAGTCAGAAGTTCTTAGAAAGAGAAGTCCTCTTCTGCTTTTCCATTATTTTGGTTGCTTATCACTTCTTGATGTACAAAAATTAGCTTCCAAGCTATGATGCTAATAAAAGGCCGCATTTTTTTGTGCCTCTAGCTCCCCTGGCTTTTCCTGAGCTTCCACCAGGGATTAATTTGGCCGAAAGCATCCACTCACAACTTCTATGGTTGCGGGGGTAGGCAGTCTTTCTGGCATGTGCTGTGCCGAGTCATTACAAATTTGGTCTCTGGGACACAGCTGTGCTGGGGCTGCTGCTTTCTCTCACAGACACTTCATGCAGCCCCGGGCTGCTGAGGCTGCTCGCCTCCTCACTGCGTTTCCACCTTGCCTTCCCCCACTGGGCCAAGACACCATTATCACGCTGCTTTTCTCCCTGTCCTTCAGCATCAGCAGCATGGACTGATGGGCTCCTGCGTCCGGCCACCCTTGTGCCCCACGTATATGTAGCTGCAAGCAGCCATTCGTTCTGCTGTGGCTTGTGCAGCTGTCGTTCGGGGAGATCCTGGAGGTTGCTTCTTATAAAGCAGGTGGTGGGGTTCAAAGCAGCGCTGGGTGCCTGACTAACACTTCTAGGATCTCAGGTCTTCCCGTGACAGCACTAATAAATAAGGGAGAACAGCATTATAGTATCATGTCCCATTTCTGATACTCTAATATTCCATCTGATGGTCCAGATAAAAGAAAGATAGGATGGATGTGAAATAAGAAATAGAAATAAGCTAGAATTTGAGCCATATATTTCCAGTTCTAGATTCTTTAAAAAACACCCAAACCCACAACACCAAAAGTATTTACTGCTACAGTAAACTCCTTCCAAGCTCTAGCAGAACCTGTTTGCCGCTGGGGGAGAAAGAGGAATGGGATGATGAGGGAAAGGTATGACACTTCAGACCTTGCCTCTGCATTCAGAACTGGGGATAGAAAGGAATTAAAATGAAATGTGTTCTACATTTCCTTGGTCTGAGGGCTTATGTCAGCAAAACCAAAAGTTCTTGCCAGTTTTGTAAAGTTTTCAAGTCTCCAGTTTTATCTTCTTTTACTTCTGTAACTGTTCCATCATAAAGCCAATTTTTTTTTTGTGGTAGAAGAGAGATTACAGTGATTTCCACAGATATTCTCAGATGTGTAGATACCTCGAATTTAGTCCTGAACAGCCAGGGTAGCAGCCTTTGGCCAAACTGTGGCTTGTGATCCTCCCCAAACGGTGGGTGTTACTCAGTGCTCTAATTTACGTGTGAATTACACCAAGTTAAATTCATGCTACTGCATAGAGAAGGTGGTGAGTCAGTGAAGGTCTCCACTCTTTTCCAGGGCAGCTACAGGGAGAGGTGGTAGGTTTCCTTCAGCCAAGCCTTGTGTGTGTACCACCCTGCTTGTCCCCAGCCTAAATCACTTCCTGGAGGCAGGACACTACTAAACGTTCTGTGGGGTCAGTAAGCTTTGCTGCAAAACACCCTCTCTTGAATCTGAGTCTGGGTTTAAAATTCCATGCCATCTGCCAGCACTAGTACTTTCATTTCATCTCTTCACGTGACAGATCCTGACCTGGAGAAGTTTTCTCCTTGCAGCTTATATAGCTAACGTGCATAGAAAAGCCAAGCGGCCCCTGCTTTGACATGCACAGTACCTCTTGCTGTAAGGTTCCTGGAGGCTTCTCCGCAATGTTTTTGCCCTACAACCGACTATTTCGTTCTCTTTCCTTTTCTTCCATGTAAAAAAGCAGAAGGTCCGTACAGCCCCAGCATAAATACCCATGGCACCACTCACGGGTGCATCTCCAGCATGCAGTGGCAGGGCGCAGAGCAGCACATTCTGTTTTCCTCATTTCTGCTGTGCAGAGGTTCCTTGAACTCAGCCTGTGCCTCCAGAGTAAAGCCTAAGATATTTCAGGCTAAGTTAATTTGTGGGCTAGACAAGCTTAACAGTATCCCTGTCAGGGTTTTGCACAGAATGTACCGGTGTCTCCAGACTTGGAAAGAGTTCACTTTCCCGAGTCAGGCAATGGGAGCCAAATTCGGATGTGAATCTGAGTTCTTAAATTCTGGAGGGAGTCTGAGTCGGTGTATTTTACACCTTCTTCCGCCTCCCCTCATCCCAGGAGTGCATTACACTGACCTAGCTTCCTTCAGATTTAGTTTTCATATATGTTCACGGAGGTGCACTCAAGCTCACATCCACCAGCCACAGTATAAATCCCCTGGCTTTTTACATGAGTTCTGAACCAGGCCATCCAAAGCTGTGTTTATGAAATTTAAGGAGGTTTTAAGTTAGTTAACCCCCTGCCAAAGGGCTGAGAGAGAGGAGTGGAGCAAGAAGAGCAGCTAATAGGAGAGCACAAGTTCAAACAGGGCTTCTCCTTTTCTTTGCCTCCTGGCTCATTTGCTCCTGACCACTGATGAGCAAATATTATTCAGATAGTCACCTAAGATACTCCTAAAAGTACTCTAAGTTTATGTTTAAAATGTGGAGCAAGGGAACTTTCAGATGTAGTTTTGGGACCCTGGTCCTCTCCTGACCGAAGACCCCAGCTGATACAGAGGCACGTGTGATCTCCCACCATCTCAGCCAGGGTGGGCATGAGCTACGCATCGACCCACAGCTTAGTCAAAGATTAAGCTCTTGTGTTTGCCATGCTAATAATACATGTATGCTAACGCGCGTCTCATTATCAGCAATGTAGTTATCAACACTTTTCTCATTATCAGTGATATTATCATAAATTTAATTATTAACATACATGCTACTGGTATCCTGAAGACAGCTATTCACCACTTCAGAAGAAAAGAGATCTGTCGAAGAGCAAGTTTACAGCTAAAAACTTAGCATAGATCATCAAGAATATATATCCCAGTTCCTGTCCAGCAATGGCTGGTGGTATATTTTTATTTGAGTCACCTAATGACTGGTATCATAGACTCTGAGTCTTACTTGCTCTGTCTTCACAGCTGTGCAATAACATTGTCATGAATGGAGAGAAAAGTTTGGGTCAGGTACCTCTTGGCAGAGAGAGGCTTTACAGCACGGATGGCAGGATCTGCTCTGGAAAACTCTGAAATAACAAGGGCTTTGGTATTAAAGCTTTACTGCAAATGTTAGAGCTCTTTACTGCTGGTAACATTTGAAGGACACATGCGGCAAAGGCTGCTCCTGCACTTTGAGACGTGGCTTCTCCAGTTTCAAACTCTTTGCATCGTAACTAGCATGTACCAAGGCTGGTCTTGCCCAGTGTAGAGTGTCACTGTAGGATGTGTCTCACTGACTTGCCAAATATGTAGGTTAGGACACGGGGGGGTTCTTCATCTTTTGAGTCATTCAGATAGATTTAAGGGGCACCCAAACCTAGAAATAAGTTCACCACCAGGAAATCTTTGTGTCCACCAGTGAGCCTGAGCACAGATCCTCTATGGTGAGTCTGACTGTCTAGCACGGAGGCGTGCTTACACTGAAATCAGAAGTGTGAAGCGTAGTAGATGCTCATATGCTGTACCTGAGCCAGCTGTGAATGGCCATGTTGTGGAGGGTAACTGTGGCAGCATGAGATTCATATCTGGAATAGAAGGCTGGACAATGTCAGAATGTCCTCTTTGGGGGATATTAGACATTAAAAAAAAAAAAAAAAGGATACCTGGAAAGCTTCACTGTTGAAATTGTCAGTGAAATGGGTATGGTCACATTTGTTTTGTTCACGTTTTGTTTTCACTGTTTTGATTGAAAAGATCTTAAATTTTTTAGGCAACCATTTTTCCGGACCTCTAGTGGACACGATGTTCACGAAGTCCTCGGGGAGGCCAAGCATTGTATGTATCTCACGGGGAGGAACAAGTTATTTGCCTGAAATAGTTTTCCCATCCACATCAGATTTGATTGGCTTCGGTGGTTCTCTAAACTACGATTACCTGTGATGTTCTCTGGATGAATAACACGCTTCAGTTTCCTGAGCTCCTAAGCTGGTACTTTTCATCAGCGCTAAATTCACGTTGAAAAGGAAATGACGCCATTATGCTTTAGTTAAGGAAGTGTGCCAAGAATGAAAATAGCATAGCCATAATCCTTTCTCATGACAAAGGGACAGTTTTCACAGGTTATGCGTGCTACAAGTATCATTTTTCATTGGGTATTACTGTCAGAGAGCCATAGAAAAGATGTTGTAACGGGTGTGATTTATTTATATAGTAGAAACAACTTTTCCTTCCAAACATGAATTAAAGTCGAGGTTGTATGTGCTTGAATTTGCACCAGTTTCTCTTATATCATCTTCTTCTGTTGCATGCCAAAGTGAAAGAGACAGAAGGCCCCACGAAGAAAACATCTCTCAGCGTCAGCCAAATTAGGGAACACATGCTTTGAAATGAAGGAAAGGTGATCTCTCAGGGTAGTTTATTCCATCAACATTTTCCAGCATTCTCAGGACATCTGTAAGTAGTGTAATCTCAATTTCCTTTTCCTCAGCACTTTCTAAAATCTAACATATGTGAGGAGAGAAAGAGGAAAGATAACTGATCACGTTTAGGTGTGATTACACTACTGCTGTGGCTTAACAATTGAGTAAGAACAGGGCTTTGGAAATGGCAAAGACAATTCTCTCTTTTTTTCCCTTGCTCTAATGACTCCTCCACTGAAGATCAAGGAAAAATACACTTTCCCTTACTAAACAGCAGGTCTGCCTCTCTGACTCTGAAGAAAAAATTGCAAGAATTCAGAATTCAGCTATCCCTTTTTCACTCCTGATTCTTTTTTATTCCTTTTCCCCATATTCGCCTCTCTTTTACTTATATACAAAAGGGGGAAATACTCTGAAAACAAAGAAAAGACCAATAGTTTTACCTTTCTCTGCTGCTTTTTCAGTGTCAGAGGAAGGGTTAATTTGACTTTTCGTCCAATATGATAATCAGGTACACATTCTGCCCAGCTCTGTGGTCTGTGACAAGGTATTTAAACTTCCTGTACTTCGATGCTCTTTGTACAAAGCCTGCGTGGAGCAAGACAGCTTGGACTACTTCACTGATACTCTGAGAAGTTCCCATGAAAGCTGTGAAGACCAGAGTATGTAACTATGAGAGGCTGATGCGTCCTTCTTACCTTGAGGTGGAGGAATGCTGTTCAGGGGTTAGGACGAAACGAGTTGTTAATATTGTATTCACCTAAGAGTTATGCATCTTTGTAGGTCCTCTAATATTTTGCATCTCTTCCAGCTTCCTACAGTGGAATGATGTGTTAGACATTTGTGCATCACTTATGCTTATGAGTAAGCGGTTTTCCTGCCTGTTACCAAGCAGGAATCCAATACCAGGGCTTGAGCCATAGGGACTCCAGTTCCTCCCGATCTGTCCAAATAGCCAGTTCCAAATCTGCAGTCTGAGCAGCCCAGTCTGCTAGAAGAGCAGTTTGGTCCTATCATAGCGCCACGTCCGTCAGATATGGTCTGAGTGCATGCAGCAGAGCCATGAGATTTGCTCTTTTCTAATTGATCTTAGATGAGAACCATGGTTAGAACTGTTTTCTGTCACAAAGGTTTAGTTACAAGTTTCTTAATTTCTCTTTTATTTCTTTATGTCTGTATTTTTGCTTTCTCTTGTGAGTCCAGGAACAGGGGCAGTCATTGATCTCAGCCTTTAGCTGCATCTGAAGTTCTTGCAGTGGAACACAGGACAAGAAAATCTGCAAATGTTGCTTTATTCTTCTTGGCTTCCTTGATCGTGGGTTGGTTGGCTGGTGGCCCTGTGTACAAGTTGGAGTGGATACTAACCCAACATGTGCCATAGGGCCACCATTGTAAATTATGTGTACCATACTCAAGGGATTTTCCAGAGTTCCAGGAAGTTGCAACCCACTCCTTTGATAAGTGGGAAACTAACTGCTTTCAGTTGGTTCCTCGGTCACCATATGGTGTCTCTTCTCCTGTCAGACAGTCCTTCTGTGAACAGGTAAGGCAGCTTTACCTTTGTTCTGCACTTGTTAGCTCCAGGCAACTCCAGTCTCCTGAAGAGAAGCACTTGGCTTGAGTGGTCAACTCAGGAGTACTGGTAGTTTTATCTGATCGATATTTGCAACCACTAAAAGGCAGCAGATGACCCGTGCAAAAATAGTTCGGTCAAGGCAGATGAGAAGCCATCTAAATTGCTTTTCATCAAACACGTTATGTAAGATGAGCAAATAGATCAAACCGGTAGACTTTAGCAACAGCATTTTCCAGCTTTCAATTGGTGCATCTTTGCTCTAACTCACCGGAGAAATATGTTCTCAGCTGGAATGTGCACGTATCCTTATCCTCTGTGGAACATTCATTCTTGTTTGGAGACTTTCTTGCACAAACTGGGAATGGTTGGACTGAAAAGCTTCCAAGTGTGACACACTCCAGGTTTTTCTTGTGATGTGTCACTCTCTTTTCTTCCTTTTTGATTGTACTGCCCACTTTTTTCCTAGTGCTTTAACTAAAACCATGAAAATAAAGGAGGAATTTTGTAATTTTGATAATGTCAGAACAAAATGTTTCACATTTTCAGAATTCCACTTTCCTTCCCCGCATTGTTTGGCTGAAACAATTTACTGAATTCAAGCCAAGCTCCCAAACAGCTTCAGTCATCCTGCATTTTTTGGCGAGTAAACTGTCTAAAAATTTTTGTCCAACTCAAAAATGTATCTCAAAGTTTTAATAAATGAGATTTAAAACAGAACAGTTGCCACTGCCATATTGTGGGGGAACAAGGACTGTCCACCTGTGGCTGTAAGCATCATGGTGCAGGGGCCCCAAAAGCTCTGATGTTAAAGATGATCAGTCAAACACAAGATAAACGGTTACAGACTCTCTTCTTACATGCTCCTGAATTTTCACCGACTTCTGTCCTCGCATGCTCTGAAGTTGCAGCGTTGCACTTCTTCAGAATGGGTGCTGGTTTGCATCTTAGAGGAGTCTTACCGAATTTTTGCTATGCATCCTGTCTCGAGGTTGTGCAATATGTAAACAAATAGTGCTTTTCGGGTGGTTTGGGGTCCATGGACAAAAGGCAACAGAGAAATTAAACTTGTTGTTCTCCGGAACCTTATTACTTTGTGCTGCTGATATACTAACTCTGTAGACTTGACTTGCATAAGTAATTTTGCTTTTTGTAACATCTCTAACTAAACACAGTTGCAGTATGACATCCAAATTGGACAGATGTTTCTCGAAAATAAAATGTCCAAAGGCAATAGTGTTGAAGTTGCCAATGAAAAAGCAGAGACATCTGCACTTTTAAACTAAATTTGAAAGGGGTTTTTTGTTGTTTTTATTCTTTCTCCTCTGTTTCTGTGTTTTTAGGCCATGTTAGAATCAGTCTTTGTTACTGATTTGTGAAGTCTATTGTCTAGTGTTGTCAAAAACTGAAAATGAAATCTATTTAGTTGGGTATCCCTCTGCAAGCTTTACCGTTCTTTCCAAATATCTCTTTATTTCTTCTTGGGGTGTCAATCTCTCATCAGCTGTTAGACCAGCGAATGCGTATTTCATGCAGTTTCACGCGTCTATTAACTCGAAGCACAATTCCTGTAGCATCTCTTTTTCTCCCCTAACACTGGTGTTCATATTAAAAAGGTTGATTTGCAGTGGCCATGCTAACCCAGTCTCTGTATCTCAGGGAGATTTTCTGGTACGATATTTCTGCATCACATTGCTTGTTTGTTAGCTCATGGTAGTGATGGTATTTTTGTGACCAACAGATCTGATGAAATCCAGCAGTGATGTTCCGATCAGTTTTATATATTACCTCACAGGATCAGGTTGTCTGCAGGCTGGCCGATATATGGAAAAATTCAAGTGATTAGTAACTGTGGTATAAAAGCCTAAGTAGAACAAGACTGGAGCAGGAGATAAAGAAAAGAGGGAATGTTCGTCCCATTTTCTGTACGCTTAATTTATTCTGGGAGGTGTTTCACTGAAATCAGAGCTGCAAGCTGTCATCTCTACAGAAAAGGTCATTTCCTTGCAGGATAAGAAAGACAGCCAGGGGGACGGTTCTACCGGAATATAAAACATCAATTCCATATAATAGATGTATAGTTTTCTCTCTCTCAGCTTTTCAGTCCAGAAAACATATCTTTTTTTTGTACCCATTCTAAAACCACTGAGTTGATTCCTATGTCCAGACTTCCCAATAAGCTAGAAAATGGATGGATCCTTTCTGAGTAGTAGCCTAGCACTTTTTGACTGTCAGTTTTTAAAACAACAGGTATTTTGGTGTTGCGCGAACATGATGCAACTTGCTTTTTAGAGTCTGCTTTCCAGTTGTGCAAAGCGTGCGATTGTGGACACGTGCGGACAGAGGGGCAGGTGCACGTGCCAACAGGAGCCTTTAGCTTCTTGGATTATCGGAGTACCCCGACTGTTGGCTGTCTGAACTGGTGGAAGCAAACTGTAGCTTACCTTTAAGCAACATTCTTTTAAAAATTAATTTAATTAACATGCCTTACAGTGTAAGCGTGTCGATATACATGGGTATCAATACCGTTTACTCAAAGCAGAGCTGAATTTGTTTTCCTTCTTAAAGCTTCAGATAAATTATGCACATTTTCAAATACACAATGGGCTTTCAAACTGTGGCACACGTAGTGTTAATTCTACACTAAGATTTCGGTTGTAATTAATTGTTTAAATGATGACTTGCGGTTATAATCATTCTTGTTTAGCAAATCTTTATAGATTGTCTATCAAATTCTTAGGAATTCCATAGAGTCTTTGAGAATGGAAGCCACTCTAGAATGCTGCCTTCAAAAATCATTAATGAATTTGGACATTTAAACTGGCCTTATTTTATTTAATGAAGATTTAAGCGTTCATCTTTAGTTTGAATATTGTCATTATTATACATTTAGAACCTCATTTGGATGAGTTTCCATGTTATTATAAGTAAATCAGGCTTTATAAAGATAATACTAATTAGTTCATTACTACCTGTTGAATGGTGGTCCAGTATTTCATGAGCTGATTAATCTAGCCTGAAAAGGGAAGTGAGAAAATGTCATAGAGCACTTATTGACCTGCTCATCAGTTACAAGAAAAACCTAAGGTAATTAAAGTGCGTTTAATAAGTCTACTAAGTTTAATGAGTGCCTTTACTAAGTTAATTAATTTAATAGAGTGAAGGCTCCACAGGTAATGGCCTTGCTGGTGGAACATCGCTGGCCCTTGCAACAGTCACCGTGAGAGAGCCCAAACTGAATTGGGTCCCGACTCTTCTGCTAACAAGGAGGGGCAGGAATCTGAATTTTCCTTTTTCTCTCCCCAAGTACAGTATTTAAAGCAATTTAATTCCCTCAAATAATAAAGAAGACTCTTCAGACTGTATTGTCTCCATGCATTGTACTGCTTCTGCAGTAGGATATCAGCTTTAATCCCACTGAAGTTACACTGCATTTATGTTTATGGAGTGACAGGAGCCTCCAGCCATTCACAGTGTAGTAAATGCTGCTCATTTCGCAGTCTGTTTTCCTAAACTGCATAATCCGAGACACATAGAGAAGGGCAGAAATGGAAGTGGAGGAGGCATTAGAAGAAAAAAATACACGAATAAGTTATTGATATATTTTATATATATATGTACAGACCTATATACATATACACGA
>JAAGNO010029544.1:0-13834 GCA_033439905.1 Ceryle rudis
AGTAAATTTAATTTGAATCATACCCCCTATAATCCAGTGTGATATGTTGCATTAGAAAATAAAGCAATAACAGAGTACTCGTTACAGCTTGACTGCACTCAATTGCTTGCAAAATGTTTCCATTGAGTTGATTTTTCTTTGGAAGAAACAGAAGTTGATCACCATCAGATGTTTAATTGCTCATAGTATCTGCATAAGTGATTTCATCAGACAGGGTATGTGCTTCCAAGCTCTGTAGCTGTCAGAGCAAAAATACTGAGATGCTCTGAAAAGGTGTGTTTCTTCTTTTCTTCTTAATCAAATCTCATCAGATTTCCTATAATTATTATAAGGTAGCAAAAGATAAATCATTTATTTTTGATAAAGTGTAACACTTGAAGTCAGGAGAGAGGATTTAGTATCACCATCTATTTAAGCAATGATTCTGGATGATACCAAATATGCAAGTAGATAAACAAACCATTTATCAAGATATAAGGTTTCCAGTACAAAGTCTACAGCAATCTCAATGAATATAGCTAAGGTGTTCCAGCTGATTTGAAAAAAAACCAAAAAAACAGACACCTTAATAGTTTATCAGAAAGTAAATAGTTGCAATTTTATCTTAGTGCAATAATTTATTTATATTTATTTAGATTTATTTTCCTCAGGCATAGCAATTAACCTAAGGTTTTTTAAATTCACTGGAGAATAATCAGTGTCTAAAATTAATGCCAATTAACTGCTGGTATTTAAACTTTTTCTGCTGTGATCCTAAAAGTACTGTTGAGGTTATAATTTGTAATATATTTTCCATTACTTAATGGTGCATTATATTTCCAAGAACACAAAAATTATATTTTTTTTTATTTTTGCAAAAGTATCCACTCCACATTTCCTGTTATTTGAACCAAAGTAAGGTGTAATATAAGAAATAACATAGAAGATAGTAAACAACATAACAAGATGAAATGTTCATTTGCCCTAGACTTTAGAAACAATTTTAAAATCTAATAGCCATAAAACAAGAGTTCTGGCAGTCTGTAGGTGATGTTGAATTATATGACATTAGCAACAGGAAAAGTTTTGCTGTATCATGGCATATCTTATAAAGAAAATACAATTGTTTATTTACATAAAATAAAAGTAAACATTTGTAAAATCAGTGGATTAATCTGAATTCACGTTGTAGAAGAGACTAACAGAAGAGTACAGGAAGTTTTTAAATTTAAATGTAATGAAAACAAAATGAGAAATGGAAATTTCCCATGCTCTTCTATTGGAAAAGTCCAGAAGCAGATGGCAGTAGTTCATTCACAGTAATAAAAACTCTCAACTATTGGAAACATAAGCTTATCTTGGAAATAACAATATATTAAAATATAGTAAGAATTTTCTTCATGACTGTAATGCTAGGAGAATTACAGGAGAAAACAAGCTCCATACAAAACCTGCCTCTCAGTAAAAAAAAAAAAAAAAATCTGTTTTAGTGTTCAGCTATATAGTCTGTGTCAATGTTATTATACAACTTTAAAGTAAAATTTTTTAAATATCTTCCTGTAAAATAAGAATTATCTCTCTGGAGGAATCTCAATAATTACTATTTATATACTAATTTTATTCCAACTCTTTGAAATGAACTCTTTCACATATTTTAAAATAGTTTTCTGCTGAGAATTTTTAGGAAGATAAGATACAATTCTAGACAAAATCATGACATACAGCATAAAATCCCCCCGGTATGCTGATTGAGTGGCTTTTAATACTACTTTTCTTAACAAGAATAAGACCCTGTTTGATAAGGTTGGTGACTGCAAAGAACATGGGACCCATTCTGATTGTAAAGACTTTCCTAAGGGGAGCTTTAAAGGGATGAAATGAGCCTTTGAAAACTGAGTAAATGGATGAATCTTTGATTCTTGCCTGTAGGGCTTTCTCTAATTTCTGAGACAAATGAGCATCCATTTCTGAAGTCTGCCCTGACTGAATAGGATGGGCTAGAAATAACAGGTGGATCTTAGAACAAAGTTCAGTGCTATGGAAGGGTGCTTGAAGAGACTGTCAAGAGGAAAAATAACTAGTATGCTCATCAGAAAGCACATAGATATGTCACAGATTCTGTCTGAATTGACAGTTCTGTGGCAATTAATTTCAATACTTGATAAAACTGCCTTTCAAGGCTCACCATCCCATTTCTCCATTTCAGAACAAGGTCATTAAAGACCTTGCTTCTTTCTCACTGCCCTCATCTTCTAACCTGTAGGCATAATCCAGCATATGGAGAAGATCTGTAGGAAAGAAACCATTAGAATTTTTAGTTTCTCTTTCATCTGCTATTAGCTTTACAATCTCACTTCAATTCAACCCCTACAGTTCACACTGTCACCATTTCCTTTTACTTTACACATATGCTTATCTTCATTATCAAAGCTGAAGGGAATGAGAAACGAGTTCAAAAATTAACTACTTGTAATAATGCTTCCATATTCTACTATTCAATGAATATTATTTTTTATATATATATTTTTCCCTTGTAAAACATATCTTTTACTTGTTACAGCCTTACATTAACCACTAATGATGTAAAAATCCTTTTTCCTTTGCTGCTTGTGGAGCTTTTTTCTGTTCTTAATAATTCAACCATAACATGGTCTTGTTTTATTAATATATACTATATATAATCTAAATTTTATAATCTAGCTCATTGATACCAAAGGTAGGCCTCTTTGAAGTACACCTATATTCTCCCTGGGTTGGAACAAGTGTTGAATTGAACAAGTGTTCACTGACTTGTCCTGCTGCCTCCCTAACTGCTGCAGCCCTCTTGTGTGTTTCTGCTTCAACTTTTGCATGCTCTTAAAGGAAACAGAAGTAACTGGTCAGAAGGGATCAGGCAGAAAGGTAAAGGCTTCTGAGCTGGCAAGGCTGAGTGTCAGTTCAGAGGATTTTTCAATTAAGAGAGTTTTGTAACAGTTTCGATGGTGAGTTAGAATTCTGTGTGTGGAAAAAGTGAAGATTCATGAACAAGTCATACTTATAGAATGTTTCTCAGAGTTTGAAATTATTTATTTGGCAAATAACCTGTTTTAAGTTTTCTTATAGGAAGAGAGGCTAGAAAGGGAAGGTAACCCTTCTATCCCATCCTATGCTATGCTACACTATGATATGCTATGCTACTTTACACTATACTACTTTGACCTTACTACATTAGTAACAAAGTAGCATAGGGTTTCTTTTCTGTCCCAAAGCTTAGTGATATATCACGGCCTCTATTTACAAGGGTAAGTTCTATTGCTCTGCAAAACAGGGTTGTGACAACTGAACTGTCCATTAAGAATGAGCCTAGCCAATGCTGTCTCCCACATCTGCCTTGGCACAGTGAGACTGGCAGTTTCTGATGTAGGACTGCACTATCAGCTTAACCATAGTCATGAAACAGTGCTGAAACTTGTGTCTTTCCCCACATCTTCTTTTGCTTTTTTCACTTTTATAAGTATAGTCAGAGAGATTACAGTTGCCTCCTACTCAGGTTCTGTTTCCCAGTAGCAACTATTTACTTCCCTATCTTTTTTTTTTTTTTTTTTTCAGTTGTTCACTGTGCTAGCAGACACCAGTAGACTACTTCCAAGTGACTGCAGACCTGCTTCAATGATACACTGCACTTCAGCTGGTAATATTTTAGTCTGATACCACCAGGGAAGACTTCTAAAATTGTTCTAATTATAGCACATGGAAGTGAGAATGGGACAAATTTTGTGATAAATGCATATACATATATCAGCTGGCAATTATAAATGCATATCTTTGAAAACATGCTCATAGTTCTTGAAATGTCACAGAGTATCTTTTTTTTTTAAATTGATTTTTTTCTTATGTCAAATAAAGGAAAAAGTACAAGACTCCAAATGCAACAAATCCATAAGCCATTATAACACATTAAAATTAAAATTTAATATTGGAATACTTATTTGACTGCCAAATAACTAAAGAAAATAAAAATGTGCAGTATAAAGTATTTATTTCTTTTATTATTTTGCCAAGAAATATAATTGAAAAGATACTCTATTTTATTTGCACCTTTCCATTTCACTAATTCATTGCAGTGCATATTCTGTAAATACATATCTGTGTATCTATCTTTAAACTGCACATCAAGCTTTGGCTCAGGCACATGAAAAAAGGAACAAACACTGCAAATTCTACATTTTGTTGGTTTCTGTCAAGTTGGATTCTCACAGAGTTGTGTGAGAATGTTCTTAATTACAGGCTGCAAAATTTGGGTTGGAAGATGGAGAAAGGGGTGATCCACAAATGTTAACACTGAGCAAGAGTTATTTAACAGTCAGTTTCCCTTGATACCCTTTCGATTAAATAATAATGAGAGGGATAATTTGAGAGGATGAAGATTTCAGATCTTGCTCCACTAAACTTTAAGAGTTTAAGCCAATGTGATTAGACATCTGTACTTCTGCTAGTGATGAAAATACCCTCTCATATCAATATTATTTTAAAATATTCATGCTAAAGTCCATCAAAGGGGGAGTCCTATAGCATTAACATAATATAAATATATTCTATGTATATATATATACACACTATAGGATCAGTTATTCATAAAACCCAGAGAAAGGATTCTGAGGAGGGAATCCTCCAGAAGAGTCTTTCACAAGATCCTCCCTACCCTCCTAGTAGAACTGAGATGCACTTAAAGGGAAGGCAACTCTAAAAGCAAATTAATTAAATATTTTTAAAGAACATTATCTCTGTATTTTCTGGTTTGCAACAGAAATACATCCTCTACTGGGGAGAAGCCACATCACTTGTGACCAGCTAGGGCATCAAAGAAGCATAGATCTGTGATATCTCTTGTTGACCCCAGTATAAAGGACAGACATTATAGGTCAGGTGTGCTTTGTGGGAAAAGAAGATGAGTGCTGTTACCATTGAAACACACATCTAAAATATGTAAAAGTAAAATAGTTATTCAATTACAAAATAAATTTTTCAACGGTTTTTCAGACTGTGTTTAGTAATTTTCTCATGAATGAAAATCTATTTAAATTTCCCTCAGTGAAATTTCCAGACAAAACACAATGGAAGCACATATGTTGCCCTGTGTGGCATACATAGAACATAAAATTAAATGAAAATGTAAACAATTCAGCTGAAACATCCCAGATTATAAAAGTCAGAACTTTGGCATCTTATCCTGGCATTCATGCTTTTATTCTGAAATTATGACAAATGTTGTGTGATGTTTATTCATTATTTATTTTAAACCCTCTTCAGTATTGCCTCATGAAAACAGAGACATATTTACCTCTTTTTTAATGTCTTTGATAGCGAAATTAAATTCAGTCACAGATTTGAAGCATAAGTGTCTTATCTCAGAAGTTTGCAATCCTATGCCTTGTTATTGGGTTCTGCTGCTTTCCTTTATTTTGTCCTTTTGTCTCATGAACTAAGACCTGCTCTTCCTCATTCCCAATGGCCTTCTTTCACCAATGTTATAATAACAGTGTCTTTTACGAGTTGTTTTATTAAAATCACCCTTGTTCTGACACTTCCTCAGTTCAGAGGTGGCCAAGTATGCACTGCCTTCAAGGCATTGTAATATATGGGATTAGAAAAAATGCAGACAAGTTCTCTCTTCTCATTTGCTTGATGTATTTTAATATGGCAGAGATACTTCAAAGTAGCAGAGATTTACTTCTTACATATTAAAATGACTTAAAGATAGTTCAACTAAAAATCTATTAAACATAGATTCTTAAAAAAAAAAAAATCTACTTTCACATACTGTTTCTGTTTATAAAATCCTGAGCATTCATTGAATAAATCAAGATTCACAACTAGGCAGCAAGTATCAAAAAACAGTAATTGAACTAGAACAGGCTCAAATAAAGAGAATTTTTTTAAGTCCACTCACTACACATTTCATGATAAGAATACAATTGAAAAGGCAAATTTAAATATGACATGCCACAGAGCAGAGAAAATGCTTATGAAAAATATATAAGCTTGAAAATCTTTACTCCTATGTAACAAAAAACCAGAGATAGACTTTGCAGATAAAATAAACTTAGCTGCCATCAAATAAATAGGAAAAAGTTTATCTTTGAGTGTTTTTATTCTATGCTGATGAATGTATACTTGTGATGCAATAATCTGAAAAATCTTTGCAATAGTTATCTGGATCCTATCTTCTGGTTTTCAAGACCACCGAGCAAAGATTCATCTTTCTTACTTCAGTCTAATTTCACTATCTCTTTTAATAATTCTTATTCAAGAGGGGACTCCACAGGCTTTAACAGAGAATAATTTATGTCAGTCTATGCACTAAACCCAGGTTACCCGTAAAATGCTGCTATGCGTATTCATTTAATCTACTAGTTTCCTAAAGGAATGGAGCGGTGACAGTTGTTGATATAGTTTAATTCTTCCTTTTATTTCTAGATGGGTAATTTTCCAACTAAATAGTGCCTGCTGCACTACTTGAATTTTACAGAATTTTAGTTTTCAGATAACCTCATACCCTAGCATGTATACATTAAGGTTGATCTTTTAATTTACAATTGTGGCTTTCATCAGAAAATCAGTTTTCAAGGAGAATATCCTGAAAGTGTTCTTATATAGATTTTTCACTATATTATAAAACTAATTTATTTATAAAAGCTCAAAACCCAATAATCTTGGAGATGCTGATATTTCACTAAATTTGGATGAAGTAAAACAAAATCACATCTAGCAAAGTAAGCTATATCTTTATAAGATGTGTGATCTTCTCTAAATTAGAACTGCAATATAGGAAGGCCTTTTTAGTACATCAGGGCAATCAATACTTGTGTTACATTGATACTGTATCACATTCGGTAAGACCCCTATCTACAAATAAATGCAGCTATGTTTTTTCTGCTTACAGAATTGTGTGTGTTATAGTAACACCAAAAAACAGCTGCAGAATAACATTAGTTTTCTGTCCTGGAGTTGTCTGGGAAACAAAGCTGGGATTAAAATATTGCCTTAATAATTCAGTGGATGCAGAATAGATTTGTGTATCCAAAATGGTCCTATCAGTCAAAGGCAGAAACCAGTGTTGTACCTTGTCTGTTAAATAGTTGACTGGGACATCTAGTGCTCCAAATTTGTTACTTTCTACATTAGAGGAATTAAAAATAATTGATTTGTCCTCTATAAGAGGATGCCCAGGGACATTGATTACATGATTGTATAAAGCTATCCAAATCAACTTTTCGTCTGATGTTTGTGTATGGATTTGGGTATAATTAAACCTTGTACCCTTTTTGCTGTTTGTGTGCATATATATACACATACATATATATATATATGCATGCATACATATACACCGTATCAATACCTTTACCAATATTTTTATTATTTCATACTCATGTCTCTGAAGAAATTGAAAGGGATACTTAATTCCTTGTTACAATATTCAGAATTGCTAGGGTCTTTTAGGCCACAAATAAAAATTAATTTAGGAAAGCCATGATAAGACTGCTATTCAAATTACTTTTCTGCTTTATCTTGTGCCTAAATTGACAGTTGAGAGTATCTCTGCTACTGTAAATGAGATGTTCCAAAATTCTGAGACTCTTGTCTTGTGTAATACTCAAAACAAAATAAGGTGGTTCATGACTCCCTAGATAAGATGTGTTTGTCTGGTTTTTGATAACTCACCTTTGATGTTTTTTAAATAATATTTTGTTTATAGTTGTTTCTGATGAAAATACTGTGGTTTTGATTTATTAGGTAAGAGGAACATCCCATATTTTCAACAGCACATACTTTTTCATAAAATGGTTATCTGGAATGCAGTGATTAATTTATAAGAGTGTCAAATACAAGAAATTTTTCACAGTGAATTTACACCAAAAAAAAGAACCTACTATACCTTTTTTTTTTTTTCATTACAAGTACAGTAATAACCTGACAGTTTGGGAGTATCCAACTTTATTCACAAATCTTCTTACTGTTGTATATGTACTATGTCATATGAAACCTTAAATTCACAAGCATACTATTTTAGCCTAGCTCGTCTAGCTCTTTTTAAGCTATGGCAGAGCTGCCCAAGAAAAGAACACCAGTGCTCACAGTAAATATGGCCCCTAGCAGAAACAGGCAGAAACGGGCCAGAAAATCTCATCTAATTATAAAGAGCAATTCCTCTGTGAAGAGGGTGGTTATGGATGGACAGGTAGAAAAATAGCTTATAAAAGGGAAGAAAATCTGCTAAGAGTGCTTAACAATTGGTCTGTGCTCTTTATCACTCAAGGGCATGTTAACTTTATCTTTTAGCAGAACTTTTCCCTTTGGATACCTTCCATTCTGCAAAATGAGAACAATTATATTTGTATGTATCTGGGGAGGCATACTATAAATGTCAACTATTTAATCAAGCCAATGTCCTTCCAACTAACAAAGTACATATAAAGGTGCTGAAATTGACCTTTTACATAATATTTGTTTTTAAAAGTCCCTATGATCTGTTTCCTCCCTTTCTGCTGTTTAACCATCTTATTAAACCCAGCCTTACTGTTCATCAGTAGTTTATTTTATTTTCTTCAATACTATACAATGACCTGGAATGTAATCTCCATACTGATATTACATTTTAACTAATGAACCTGTTTTTCAGAGACTTCTTCAAGCTTCAAATTTGTGCTGATTCTGAAGGGTCTGTATCTTAAATGTTTTCTATAGTGAAGACTCAAGTGTTTAGAAGTCTAAATGATTAGCCTAATGTTCTTATAAAAAAAAAAAAAGCAAAACCGACAAAATTTTAGATAAATGAGTGTAGTCCTTCCAAAATCAGCTAAATCACATGACTTTATAGTAGGTGTGACTGAGCATACTCTGTGCAAACATCAGAGTATGAAAAAAAACACTGGTGTCAAACAAAAGGGTGCTGAAAGATAAGTCTGCTTTGAAGTACAAATGACCTTTATCACTATGAGATCTCCCTTATCCACCCTTCTTATTGCTATAGTTCCCCTGAAAAGAGAAACTAATATTTTACTCTTATAGCCTTTATCAAAGATGTGAATCTCATGGCTAGTAAATAAATAAATAACCCCCCAAAACCCAAATAAATAAACAAAACCAACAAAAAACCATTCAAAATTACATTGTTGCTAGCATGGAGACACATTAATTTGCAGGTGTCGCATATGAATGTATATATGTATCTGTACCAGATAATTTGAAATTGCTGTGACAGGAATGTTTTGAGGACTGCCAAAACTGGAAAAATTTAAACTGTAAAACTTTATTAATTTCTTAACAGCACTTTTCTTAATAGTTGTCAATGCTGCATGTTATCAGTAATCATCACTATCTATACAAAACTGTTTACCTTTAACATTTACATCTTAAATGAGGCATGAGGACACACTATCATGAAGCCATAGGGTTAGCACTGATCAGTGGGGTCCTTGGTGTTCTTAGTTGCCAAGGTCATGGTTTTGAGGATTGAGAGCTCCTCAGTGAGAGAAGTATCAAAACCTCTGTGGGTTTGTCTTCTCTGATTTTCCTTGCAGATATCCAAATTTATTTATTTTTATACTATCAAAACAAGTCACCTGCTGCCCACACTGTTTATCTTCTGTTCTTTTGTGTTGTCAGTCATCATTTACTTTCAGTAGCCTGTCCTGCCTACTTGTAGTCCCTTGTGCTTATCTTCTTCTTCATTAATTGTAAGTTTCAGTTACCTGAATGCCTCATGTACCACCACACTCATCTTTCTTTGCCCCTTAGGTGGTCCTATTTCTCCCATGCTTATGTAACACACTTACTTAAAAGCGTTGCTGTGCTATGTCTGGCTGTGCCATCACAGTGGTGCAGACTACTCACATATTGTGGTATGTTGTATTTCCTCAGTACACTTTTATTTGGCTTCAGAATGATGTCCTGATGAGTATATTTATAATTTATACGTGTCTCAGGCCTCTGTTTTGGATACATATCCTCTGTAACAAGGTACGCTACACTTATACCCCATACTGAAGAATCCTCGTTGATGATTTTAGACTTAATTGAAATAACTTTCTGTTATTTTATCCAATGATTATAATAAATAAGAGGTAAATCTTCTAGAATTGTGCTTCACTCTTTCTCCTTCTTGCTCTCACAAATAAAGTTTTCAAATGCTTGTACATGTTGATGAACCCCCAATTTCAAATTTCAGACCATATCCAGTTATAAAATGCTTATATTCAGCTAGTGCAATTAAAGGAGTGTATTTTAAATCAGTCGTGTCTTATCAAGGCAATTTATACTGCCCTCCTACAAGTGTAGAAATGATTTACGGTAAGTATCTTTACCTCATAAAATAGCTAAATGAGTTTTCTGCTTCAAAAGTGCTTAAATCATCCTGTTTTCTCCATTTATGAAACAATTTATGTTTTCAGACACACAAGCATAGTGGCATCAAAATCTGTTAATTGTGGTATCTCTTTTTACAGGCTCTTTATTTATATCCCTGTTAGCCTTAATCTTTTTTTATTGTCTTTTGAAACTCTTTTTCACATTATAGTTGCGTTTATTGTAGGGAATCTTCTCTACATCACAGTTATTGTTAATTACTTGTGAGTTCCATGGTTTGCTACTCCTTTGAAGAGTTTCCTTTCTAATGACCAAACTTTCAGCCAGAAATAGAAGTCCAAATTGTAAGCATTTTTTTAACTCATGTTTGTAACACCAGCTTTAATTTGTTACTTAAAAAAATGGGTGACTTCATACTTCTTTTCTTGAGTGGATATTAAATTATTTTAACATTGAAGTGATACAGCCAAGGACACAATCTTCTTGTGTTTTTCTGCAAATACTAATTAAATACAGTCTCTACCCTAGAACGCAGACAAAGATGGAAGAAATAAAGTTAATTTCTTTTCTTTCTTCATTCTGAAGATGGAAGACTAGAGCAAAAACCTACTAAGTGACTTCCCTAAGGTCATGTATTAAAGCTGTGACAGTATTGTCTCTCCTGAGTCCCATTTCACTGATTTATCCAGACTACCTTTGGTTTTGAACACTCTACCTGTAATATGTGACTTGTTGACTTTACCATGGAAAAACTTGTGGCTTTATCAAACACACGAAACAGGCTGTATAGATCTAGAATATGACTCCTGAGCACAGTGCTGACTAAATTTCCTGCCCATTTTTCTGTATGTTGCTGCTCAATATGTTAATGCAGAGGTGAGTAGTCTTGTCAAATGAAATGTTTTAAGCCATAGGTCTTAAACTATTGCACATATTGAACAATGTTTGGAAACACATTAACTAAAAATATTTAACAAGCTTACTGTGTATATACAGCACCATGAGCTCCATTATATGTATACTTGTCTATATATATATATATACATATATATATATACAGCAATATGCAGCACAAACAGCTGCATGAGCTCCATTATCTCAGTGGTAAGGAAAAAGTAAAAATGCTCTATGCAAATGTCTTGGTTTGAGTGAGAACTGAACAATTCTGTTCAGTGATTTTACTTTTCAGCTCAGTTCTAACTGCACTTTCTGAAGCTGTCAGCATGTTTTCACAGTCATTGTCTGCTTCTAGAAGTGATAACACCCAATGTTTAGTGTTAGTAACAAGGATTGGTATGTGGACCAAGGTCACTGATAAATCTATACCACATTGAGGGGTGCAGAAAGTAAAAGCCGCATCTGCAGGGAGAAGCAGACAGAACAATTGACCTTAAACTGACCAACAATGGATTCCATCCCATATATCTCATATTTGGTTTAAAGCTGAGGGATCACAAGGGTCAAGATCGCTTGGCTTGGCTCTTCCCGCTTCTTGCTTGCTTCTTCAGTGGCCAGCATCTGAGGAGGACTCTATGATACCTTCAATCCTCATCTGTGTGTTCCTGGATCCAGTACCAGAATCCAGCCCCTGAACACAGCTCACATCTGCTGCTAGGCCCAGTCTGGGACTTTCCCAGTACCTGCTCTACAGCATCAGTGGTGATGGTGATGTAATTGCCATCAGGGGGGTTGAGTTCAATACTGGTTTTGTATATATTTGTATATATTCCTTTTTTTTATTATTATTATTTTCTTTGAAGCTGTTCTAGTTTCCTTTTCTAATGACTGTCTCTCTCCCTTATTCTCTTTCTCTTCCCCTTTGGGGAGTGTCTGTTATAGGCCTAGCAGGCTGCCCTGACCCTAAACCATGACATCAAGGCACCTATATCAAATGATCCTAGGGCTTATAAAATATTACTTGATAATGTTTATATCCTGTAATCATAATTCAATTAAGGAGTGTCATAAATTTTGTTGTGGCTTATAGAGTATAAGGTAAATTTTTCTACTTCTGAATAAATTCATAATTGTCAATACTCTTTCATGATTTGTAAATATATGATAAACATCACTACAACAATTACAAACACTCTTGGTGTTATTTCGGAGATTTTTGTACCTTTCTTCACACAGGAAAGGTGTATATATTTATTTAAAGTCACCAACATGACTAAGAACAGATGTGTTTTGTGTGGATTTAAAATAAACTCTCAGATTAGTGTTTTTGGGGCAGAATTAGTCTTTTGTGATTTTTCATACTGTTTTTGAGCATACACTAAAGTAAGGGGGTAAAGGAAAGGTAACTATTACTAATTCTTTATGTATGATACTACATTTTAAGCAAGTGAAATGATATAAATACCTTTATATTAACACAGTAAATATAAGAGGTTTTAACAATTTACAGAAAAAATTGATCAGCAATGGATGCAAGCATCTCAACCGAGAACAAGTATTCTACATAGCAGTCCACAGTAATTAAGAGAGTAATTTAAAGAATGGTTAAGAGCACATTCTTGTGCTTCCCAGTCTAAATAATAAAAATATTGACAGGTTACTAAGTTGCCTCTGTAGCATTCACTTACATATGAGAATTTTGGCCTTACAGAATCTACTTTGAGACTGAAACAGGAGGGACACAGAACATCTTTTCCAGAAGTGCAAGGGTTTGACAAGTTCAGGTCACAGACCTTCAAAATACTTGCGAGCTATGCTGGAGAGCTGGATACTAGATGATACTTTGCTGCCATCAATGATGTAAGACCAGTTTTCAGTCTATACTGCAAATAATAGAGGGAACTCTTGGCACACTGTGCCTAGTAAAAGGAGAGAGGATATTTTTCCATGGAAACATCAATAGTTTTCCTTGAATGTTAATTTACCATATGTACATTTTCATGTACCTGAAATAGGATGCCATTCTGTTTGGATGGAATCTGTTGCTTAGTCCTAATCTGGGGAAAGATAGTATATCAATTTTGAGAGGCTATGGAAAAACTGTAAGGACACAGTAGTAGACCTCAAACTGTTGTACACTTGAAAAATATGTACACTTATGCACATCATCAGTGATTTAAAGTATATCAGGAGTCTTCTAACTGTATATATTGACTGAAAATATATTGGGTTACCTTTTCAAATGCACACGTGTGAGCTAAGGCATTGCTGTTTACAAACATGCTGAATGTATAATGAACTGCTGGATTTTTTACTTCTTTCATACAAACCAGAAGTGCCTGGGAGTTTTGACAAGTACTATTTTGTACCAGTCTTCGATAAAGAAACAAACAAAAAGTCCATTATTCCAAGAGTCAAAAAAGAGACTTCAGTTTCTGCTATTCCTTTCAATCAGGAAAAAGTAGAGTGTGTGTGGGAATGGCATTAATTGCATGTATATGATATTTGACCAGATGTACAAACTACTGCCACAAAGCAGATCAGCTTCTTGCTATACAGTAGGAGCACATATGTTACCACTATGCCTGGTGTTCACATATACACATATTTTTTT
>JAAGNO010029545.1:0-33729 GCA_033439905.1 Ceryle rudis
TTATATATAATGTTTTTGTTTACTTTTACTTTTTTTACTTTTTTTATTTTTTACAAAATGTGTATATTAGCTTTTGCACAATTTTTTTTTTTTAAAGAAACTTGGCTAATCTAATAACTTCATTAAAATAAAAGCGATAAATACTTCATGTTTACAATGCAACATGTCATACATCATCAGCTGGCAGAGGAGGTATGTTAATCCTTGGTCTTGTAAAAAAAGCTATCTTCTCTCTGTGATCGAAACAAGATAAAAAGAAAGTCAATTGAATATATGCCTACAATAATTCCCCCTCCCACCCCAAGAACATGGTTTCCCGACTACAGTTGGTATTTGTTACTTACATACTGAACTGATGGTTTAATTGAGTACAAGAAACTTAGAAGAGCTACTGAACCTCACTTTTAGACCTATACTTTTGGCAACATTCCATTGAACAAAATTACTATTTTTGAAAATTTAGGTGGAAGCTTTATACAACTCACTGAGTATCAGTTATAGCTGGAAAAGCTAAGATATTTCACTGGATAAGCCCAGCATATGCCCCTTCTGAAATATAAAGTTGACCCTTGTACACTTTGCAATAATGCCTACAAAAAAAGGAGAGAGGGGCAGGAAAAAAAAAAAAAAGGGGGGAGGGGAGAGAAAAAGGCAAAAGAAAAAAAGCATTCAGTCATCTTTTTGCTTTGTTATTGAGCAAACAGTACATACAGTAAAGTGTCATAAGTAATGGATGTGTGCATACAAAGGGCAGGAATTTAAACAAGACAACCAACTTTGGCTTCATTTTCTATGTCTCCTTTTATTCAATTCCCCATATCTTTTTGTAGATCAATAGACAAAGCATTCCCCCCCACCTATTACCAGAAACTTCAGATGTAAAAACAACTCTAAATTTTTCTGTTGCTCTTACTTCCTCTCCACCTTTGTGAGAAAGGCCTTTCCAATATAATTCGAGTAGAAAAATTACATTAAAGGACAGACAGCTTTTCTACTTCTGCAAAAGTATTCCCTGAAAAAAAGTTTGAAAAAATCTAAACATTGGATAAAATAACACAATATAACATTGTAGCTAAGCTGTCCTCCACATCTGTGCTGCACTAACATTTTCTTACTATTACTCTCTCAATAAAAATTATAAAAAATTTAATGCTTAAGTAATAAAGTCTTCCTGTGAAATGTGCATTGTTTATCAATGCCACTCGTACAGAAAATAAACTGGCAGGAAAAAAAAAAAAGCTGAGGGGAACATATCATGTAAATATAGATGAAATAGGGAAAAAAAGTCCAAAGAAAAGGCTTCCTGAGAGAAAGCTGAAATCTTACTGAGTAATTCTCAGGGTCAGAGTGTAATTAATAATGTATATGTATTACATGAAACAAAATGTTTCTGTCTACAGGCTTGAACTGAAGAACTGAGAAATCACTTGAACTTAATAATGACTAGGCTAAGTTAAAAGAATCACCTAGGCTATGTTTGCGCATGAAGACATTTTGTTGTTGTTACATTTCAAGTGTTTTAGAACTGTAACACTGCAATTCTACCTTAGCTTTGGCTCCTTGCACTACAAATAATGCAAAGGAAACTCCTGTGAACAAATCAATACACAGTTAAAAATTACTGGCTATATAGAAGACACAATGAATGTAAGATAAATGCTTCAGAGAGCTTTAAACTCCCTGATGAGGTGTTGCTCTGCTATTTCAGTACACATTACCACTTACCTAAAAGTCTGCACCTGAATAGGCTCCTTCTGATTTTGCCCACGCAACTGGTATATTTCTTTTGATGCTTTCTTTAGCATCTTTTCAGCTGCTTGCTCCTGGTGATGTTCGAATTTGGTTTGTCTGGTCTGAAAACAAGAACATGATTAAAATGGTCATGAGAATAAATAAAGCCTAAGAGGACCCAAATTAAAATAATGGATCTTTTTCCCCCCCACTCACTCACCAGAGTAAAACCATGCAAGTACATTGTCTGAAATAGCTGACCATCTAAGAACTATAAATTCAAAAGACTGACAGTGTTGTTTCAATTCTTAATGCTCTTCAGATAGATATGTGTTAAATTAATGAAACTCATTGCACATAGATCTGTCAAACAAGACCTTAAAATAAATTTAGGCTCTTCATCTCTGATAATCCAGTAACAATTCTGGGTTTTGGGCAGTTTTTGCCACTTTTTGCCAGTAACTTCTTTCTCCAAAAACAGGTTAAAAAAAAAATAAAAAATAAAAAAAAAAATCACATACTTAGGGAACATTCCAAATACTTGTAAAATGAAATACCAAATCAGCAAGATTTCTTTCGAAGATCAGAAGTTAGAAAAGTACCAAAGTTCTACTAATAAACGTCTAAAATAAAAAAACCCAAACCAAAAATGCCATCAGTAAGTAGTGCCACTCTCCAGCAACTGTCCTCAAATAAATACAGAATTTGGTAATAATCAATGCAATAATTTTTATAGCGCTACCTTCAAGACCCTAGAAGCAGCATTCGTTGTTCAACATTCTGTAAAAACAGCTCTTTAGATACTTCATCATAATCATGAAATTTTGAAAACAGAAGTTTCTGAATATGTTGAATGCTCACGTTACCAACCTGCCTTTCTGCTTCCTTCAACAGGTTTCGGAATCGCTCATCCCGAAGGACCCAGTGGGGTAGATCTGTCTGCCCTCTGAGCTGGGCATCTTCCAGACGCTGTCTCAGTTCTCTTAAAACACATATCTCCTCGTTCAGCTGTCTCTGTCTAGTTCTGGATGCCTGGAGATCCAGCTCCAGGTCTAAGGACGTCCTTGCCATAAGCTCAGCCAAAGATGATCTGCAGGACTGCTGAGTTATTAGGATTCAAAATGAAATGCACAATAAATTACTCTCAATGGGGTATGCTGGTCTGTCTATACCTATACAGAGTATACACCTTCTGTACTTAACTTCACACACAAATTTTTTCTTGACCCAACAATTTAAGAGATTATTAATACCCCCCAGTGAAAGTTAACTCACTGTAGGGGTTTTCTGTAGCACATGTAAGCTTTTTCAATTAATGCTTTCTTACTACCTCCTTTTACAGTCTTCCTTTTGGCTTATAAATATTTAACTGACTTAGGTTTTTGGACTAAACTTCCATGTTAGGATGAAAATAAAAAGGGATGCAATACGAAAACCTCTTAAGAGCCTTGACGCTGGAAAACACTGTACTGAGCAAGCCTCCCCTTAAAGGGCTTTATTCAGTACTGGTTTTAAGATACATTCTGAATCCAAGTGGAAGGCATGGGTGTCTACTTGCCCACACCAGTAAGAAATTAACTTCTGCTGACCAGGCTAAACTGTATGCCATTTATATGCAAGGCATCAATGCCTTACTTGCCCTTCTCTGCCCGCTTGTTCTGCAGTGTGCAAAGTGGCACAGGAGTGAAAGGAGAGCTCACCCTATTCACTCCTGAATACTTGGACCTCACATACTATGGTTTGCTAGGCTACATGGGAGGGGAGATAGATGTTTTACTGTCACATTCACAGACATTTCTCTGAGCCTGCACCCTCCACTGTAAATAGGATTTTGAAGACTTAAAGTTCACATTGAAATCAATACAAATTCAGTCCTCATTCGACTCATTTTTGTCAGCCACACTTTTGTTCCTCCTAATTGATTGTTCACAACTATATTTCATTTCTCTAGGTCTACCCTTTAGCTTAAAAAACTCGAACCAAACCCAAAACACACAACACTCCCCAATTACATTACAGAAGCCTTAAATGTTTCTTAAAAACATCAGAATGTACCTGTAGACATCTAAAGCTAAAGTGCAAAAGTGCCAGTGTTTGAGTAACTCAGTAAAAACCAGTTTCCTAGGTGTACCTGCTTATACCGTAGAGTACGCCTCTCCAGTGTATTCCGGACAAAAGGGGACTTCCTTGGCAGAGTTGAACTATCACTGTCACTGCGATACAGCTGATGAGAAAAGATATTGAAAATACAGGGTGCTTACAAAGTTGTCTACATTAAGTAATCTCTTTTTTTTTTTTTCTTTCGAGATTTCTTTTTTAAAATGAAATGAAACTGTCTTGTTTTAAGCAACTGATTTTTTTCAGCTTTACTCACAAGAATTTTATATATAATAGCACTCATACTGTATAGTTACAACTTCAAAATCATCAATGTTTTACAACTAAATTTCATCAAGCATTCTAATAAATTTCCAAGAGAATGTAACTTGAAAAACAGGGGGAGGGGAGAGTTAAAGGCAATAATGCTTCTTCCTAAAGCATTTACTGTCATAGGCAATACAGTCTCCCACTTATCACCCCACCCCTCTGATTTTAAAGTAAATGCAGATTAAATGAGGGCTTTTAACTATCTTTTCCTTTTTGCACTACGTTCTGGTGCGTGAGGGTGTTTTACTCACATTCCCTATATCGCAAACAGATATGGAATCCAGAAATCAAACTGAAGAATTTGAAGGAGTCCACAGATGCACTGTTTGCAATGTAAATAAGAGAGTAAAAATCAAAAAGCGTAAAAGATAAAAATCATTACTGCATTTTCAAACTCAAGCTCTCAAAAGCTTATGAAAGAAGCCAACTAAAGCTACGTGCATTCCATCAATATCACAAAATCAATACCCATGTATTGATCTGCAACAACATAAGCCAACTGTTTATAAGCCTTTTGCCACTGAACACAGCAATCAGCTAGCATGAGCTTGAAAACTGTTGTGCTGATACTCAATCAGTTGCACCAGAACACCCAGGAATCCTAGGTCTCCCTGTAAAAGGCATCCTGTAACATTCACAACAGTAACCAGAGTCGTAAGAATATTTATGTGATAACCCTAAAATTACTCATTCAGTCCCCTTTCCCAAACTTTTAAGTACATGAAAGTGAAACATGGCTTCTAAGCTAACTGTTCATACACTTCATTACACAGCATTGTACCTTGGTAAAATCAGTCACACTGGCCTAGTATCTAAGGTTGCTAGGGAAAAGAGCTTAGTATCTAATTTGTCATAGATTCTTAAGTTTTAAATGAAATAAACTCAGGTTTAAACTCTTAAAATAAGCCAGGGGACCCCTCTCCCACTGCAATGTCTAAATTCAATGAAAGATTATTCCTTAGTATTAAAAAGTAGTATGTGTTTCTTATAAATGTAATGAAGTCTTGAGAAGAAATTATCAAGAAATGTATAAAATGCTGGTGTGCAGGTCCCTCCCTGCTTCTTTTTAAGCCTTACTCACTCTGCAAACATATTGACTTCGTGCTCCAGGAGAGAAGGTTTGGGACCGGACAATAGTGCTACTGCGAACAAAAGCAGAACCCCGTGGCCTGCGGCTAGTTCTCTCTTTTGGAAGAATAGCAACTTCTTCAGGAAACAAATCCTCAGTGTTGGTTTCCTTATCCACCTAAAATTCAATGAAGAAAACATTTTTTATTTTTTCCTTCTTTTCCCTCTCTCACCAGAAACAATCAGCCATTTCAACAATACCAAAAGTCAACAATCAGCCCTGCTAGCTAGGTTTGAGTTTCAAGGAGCACTGGGAACAGAACAGAGGGTGAATCACCTTATTTTAAAAAAAAAAGTTTTAAAGCTATGTCATTCGAAATTGTAAGATTACATTTCAGAAGCCCTTTCTGGAACAGTAACAATTATGAGATGCAGTTATAACATGAATCATAGCTGCAGAGCACAAGGACTGCATTCAGCCTTGGTAACTGGGCATTAACCAAGCTACCACCTGATCTCCAGCCTCAACAGTAGAAAAGCCAGTCGCCTTTCAATATACAAGGTCACTCTGAAGCAACCAACCACCTTAAAACTGGAGAAAGGCAAATCAAGAGAAGAAACTCAACAAAAGGGAACTGAAAGACTTGAAACATTACAAGAGCACTAAAACATTAAGAAATAGAGAAAACAATATAAGAGTACTAAAATATTCAGAAATACAGAAAACATAAACTACTCTAACAGAGCTTCCAAACTTCAAGATAACTCACTCCTCAATAGGAGGTATGATCTTCCCTAAAGGCAAAACAAACAGCTTATGTTCCTCTGCTTCAATGGAAATATGCTGACTGCAGCTGGTTCACAATTATTTTCACTGCCTCATATCTTGAGTACAAAAGATTTTAAATACATCAATTTCAGCACAATTGTTCTGAAATTTAAGCTGTATTTACTGTGACACTGAAATGGCAATGCAAATCTGAAAATATTAAGCTTCTTTCTTCACAACTCCTTCAAAAATTCTTATTTCTAAGAGCACTGAAATTTGATCATGATCTTTCCTGTTCAAATTTCAGGTCAACGCAGACATTGATATCAGTGTGTGTTTACAGATTAGATAAAGCCACAATAGAAATAGCTTGCCTTTTGACACAAAAGAGCTAATTCTATCCAGAAATAATAAACAAACAAAAACCCCAGCCCTAAAGAAGGTATTTTTTAACAATCCAGAAGGCCTGCTGCTGTTATGGTGGCAGTGCTCATACAAGGTTGTTAACGTAATTTCTGACTCTTTTCTCCCCTGATCATTTCGGGCTCGAACCTGAGGAGCAGCAATAACACTGTGTGCGTGCCAGGCAGTGTGGCAGTTTCCATACTGCAGTGTTTTCTCTCATTACCTTCAGTGGCGGAGGCTGCATTTTTCCAGAACTGTACTGGCCTGCTTGTGTTGAAAACATGTGTCCAGCTAACGAATCCCCACAAAACGGCTCTGGATAAGGAGGACTAGTCTGGGTGCAATTACTGCATCCACTGTCAACAGATTCTGCTTGCCAACTCCTAAAGTCAGAACATCATAAGAATTTTGTAGTTATTAAAAAACCCCCATAGTATTATGCATCACATTTAGGTATTTCATTATCCAGGTCAGTTTATCATTTTAGAATCTTATTTTTCCAATAAACCCACAAATTTTCAAAGGGAGAACATATCCCACTTGCATCTCTGCAGATGCAAAGAAGCAGATATCACATGCCCAAAAAAAAAAAAAAAAAAAAAAGGATTAAATATCACCTTTCCAGATATTTTTACAGCTATGTTCTGGTCTTTATAACAATACTACAAGACTAAGAAAAGAGTAACAAAAAGAACAGTGCAACTCATGTAACAAACTAGTATTATTATTAATGATGAAAGAGTATTTCTGACTTTATTACAATGCTAAGGGCTATGTTGCATGGTCACTCTGTAAACATTGCAATGCATACCTTTCTTTAACATTTTCCCATGTCACCACAAAATTTTATTTATATTTTTTTAGTATAGTGCTGTTGCAAACCCATTACAGTTGCCTCCCTAGTGAAGTTTCTGTTTGATATGTTTTCCCACTTCCCAAATTCCAAGTCCTCTAAACTCAGTCAGCTATTCAAATAAGGTTTACTCCTGCTTGTGCATCATCACATCATAACAGAATGTGTTACTTGGGACACTAACAGGGAGCAAATGTCAGAATAAAGACCTGCTGTATGTCAGAGTACACCCATAGTGTAAATATCACTCAGCTTTTTGATGAGCTAATTAAACTACTATATTTACCTTTCTGATATGGCTTCTGCCTGATCTTCCTTTCTTTCCATCTCCAGGATTTCCTCCTCTGTATACTCCAGCTTCACCCTTTCTTCTGCCAACTCTCTCTCAACTGCCTCCAGCTGGGCAGTGGTCCTAGCTAACAGGGCTGTCACTGCATCCTGAAAGGTAAACTAGACTTCAAATAAACCTGTCAATGCATTTCACGTATGCTATTCAAAAAACCAAAATAAAAACATAGCCACTGTATGTTCCTTTAAAAAAAAAAAAAAAAAAAAAAGAAAAAAAAAAAAAAAGACAGAGACATCTGTCCTGCATCTCAAAAAGTACATGCTGCTTCATGAATACAACCTCTTACAGAAGCCAGGCAGACTTTTATCTCACGTGAAGAAAGTTAGGTCAAAAAAGACCTCTCCAAGTCACCTAGTCTGATGCCTTGCCCAAAGCAGGGGCAGCTTCATAGCCACCTCAGGCTGCCCAGGGCCCAGTCAAAGGCTGAAAAATCTCCAGGGATTGAAATTGCACAACTTTTCTTGACAACCTCGTGAGGTGCAGTAGCAGAAATATTTAATGAGTTTTAGTTAGTTGGACTGGAAGTGTGCATACAAACATACACAGAGTGCTACTTCAAGCACCTGCCCAGACATGATCTAGTTTTTAATTATTCTTTTAAAATCCAGCTCTTGCCACAAAGCGCTAAATTAAGGTATCGCCTTCTGCACACCTCAAAACCAAACTGCACCCCAGATAAGATCACAACCACCCACTCAGCAGGTCTAATAAAGTAAACAAATCACTCTTTCAGAGCCGTACTGTTTTAACTGTAGTTACATTTCCAGAAGACTGGGGAATACTTTCTTCACACTGGTTTTTGTTCTTTGCTCTCTGGGGGTCAGAACCAGTGAAAATCTGAAGAGCATACCAGTGAAGCTGCATCTCACCAGAACTCTCTGCATCAGTCAGGTTTATTTGAGCAATGCCCTGTAAACAAAAAAAAAAATATTGACCACAATAAAATAAACATACACTGCAGGATAGACACCTTCTCATTTAAAGAGTATGTTACTTGTAATGTAAAAAATCCACTTTATTAAATCCTAATAGCATCTTTTTAAAAGAGAAAGTTTTGTTCTGTTATAGTATGATGTCTAAGATACTGAATTTCTTGCCTCTTGCTTACTACCAGGAAGGATTGGAGTAGATACACGGGGTTTTTTTTTATTAAGCTGAAAATTAAAATTTCTATGAAATCATATCTGCTGATGTAGATATAATTGTTACAGCCAACAGCTCTTACTATTTTTAAATAAAAACCCCTCTCAATTACATATCTGATTTCTACATTTGCTTAAATTAATATTACCGTAACAATATTACTCTAATATGTTTTCCTTTGGGAGAACTGTATTATGAGATACTCTTCAGATCTCGAGCCCTCAGAGGCATCTTCCAAAGGGAAAAGAATGTTGTACAAAACAAATTTTTTCCTGACTATTAGTATCATAAGGCAGTCAAATGGGTCATAAAGCTATTTTCCCACTTTTGAAGCCATCCTCACATCTCCCAGATCCCGGTGAAAAACAGGTTTCATGGAGGTCTCACAGTAAAAGTATTCCTAACTTTAAAGCAGCCCTACCCCCTCAGACAGTGCTCATGTAAGAAATTTCTGAGTGGTGTTGACCTGAATGAAAAACAGCTGGGAGTAAATCTATGCCTTTTATTTTTTAATTCTTTTTTTAATCACTTCACTAGCTCGACCTAATGATGATTTTATATTAACCAGCCTTTAAATTACTGCTTTTGGCTTTTTCTGGCTATCTCTACAACCTGTTTATTTCCACGTTAATGGACGACATAACTAAGATGTTTTAATTTATATCACTATATTGCTGAAAAAATAATGTAAATATTGTTTTAATCTCTCACAAAACAAAGAGCTGGATGCATGATTCTAATTGTAAAGGCAGTAGGAAAAGTATATAGAAACTGCATTCAACTTCAAGCAGGTAAACAAACAGTTAATTAGAAAAGAATACTACTACTAATGAAATAAAAAAATGCTTGTATTGTTTTTCCAAGATGAAGGTTCCTTGGGGCTCTGTTTAAACAGGTGAATAAGGGATGATGGAGGAAATGTCAAGTTATTTTAAACAGGGATACAGCTTGTTACGGAGATCATCATTTTATGGCAGTATATTAGAAGCTACAGAGATGCCTTTTCTTTTATACATAAACCAGAGATGTCTCCCAATTATCTCTACTTGCTCTGACTCAGCATAAGAAAGGAACATGTATCAAATGTTCACACTTTTGAATCAGAGTTGGAAAAATGTTTCAGGTGTGCTGAGTTTGGTTTTAGAAATAGAAGACAAAGCTGTTACCTGTCATCAATATTGGAAAAAACATATGCTGCCTCTTAAGACATTTGACACTGCCCTAAATGCTGCATTTCTTAGGCAGCTAAGAAAGCACGTGGAAGAAGCTGTTACTACAAACTGAATGACTAACTGGGTAGAAAATCACCATCAAACTCAATTAATAATTATTAGTACTGAAAGGACTAATTAACATTTCACCTCCACCTCAAGATTTGGAGCTCACTCAGGATGAAGAAACCAAGGTGGCTCTGCTAGCAGTCTGTCACATGCCTGCTCCAACACGTTTGTTAACAACTTGGGTGATGGAATAGTAAAAGCATTTAGGAAACTCTTGGTGACATCAAACAGCAAGATTGTAAACTTTATGAGAAAAGGATCAGAATTTAAAATTATGTTAAAAAATGGGACACGTGTTCTGAAGTAGAACCAGGAAATGAAAAAGACAAATGTACATTCAAGATGAAAAATAAATTAAGACACGCATAATAATTGGTTGGTCAGGGCTGTAAAAGACCAGAAATGGAGCGAAACAGCAATCCCATGAGATTGCAAGAAAGGCAGTCACATTTCTTTGATGTTTTAACATGAGCTATATATGCTAATCATGGAAAATAACAACTCCCTTATCTCCACATTGATGAGGCCACCAGGGAAGAAATAAGCCAACTTACGGAAGCACAGTTTCAGAAAGCTGGTTTTGGTTTTTTTTTCATTCCCTTTTACGTACAAATATTTGTGTAACTTAGGATAAACTCCAGCCTGGCTTCCACATTTAGAAAAGCATTAAACTGGCATAATCTAACTGAAAAGAAAGCAGTCCATTTTCAATTTATAGCAAGAGAGGGCAATGATCATAATGCTTAAATACATACTTCAGTGCACCTAACTTAAACTGTGGAATTGTTTCTCTCTTGAGTAGCATTGTTAACTCACCCTATAGTATGTTACCAACTACTGTAGAACAAAGATACTTCTGTCAAAACTACACTAAGGCTATGAAAAAGGAAAAATTCCCACCAACATAACCTGAAGGGCTATCATTTTTTTGATAATTCAGTAATAGCAGTTAAAATAAAAGCACCCTAAAGTTAGATGTACTTGCATCTATATAAAGATGCTTTACAGCAAAATAACTATTTAGCTTCCCAGAGGAACAGGCTATACCAGTTTAAGAGGTATGTTGCACCAATAGATCCAGCCTGTTCTTGAGATGCTTTTGCTTTCATTATGCTGTAATGCAAAAGTGACACAACTACTACTGCAACAAGACCGTAAGTCCACTTCTGTCAACATTAAGACCATTGTTTGTCTAAGATGCTACCTAGTATTAAGGTGGACTAACAAATATGCATTCTTGACCAGATTTGCTCAAATAAATACTTCTTATCCATAGTCCATCATGACAGAGAGAAGGCTGAACCTCTTAACTACTATGATAAGCTTACTAAAATTTTCACCATCCCATTCAAACCCCTCACTAGAATGGCAGCTCACTCACTTCAAAATAGCCAGGACATGAGACTTAAGGCAGACTTTTTTTAAGCATATTTACATTTGACAATAGCAGAATAAAGCAAACATTTAACACATCTAAAGTTAGCACAGTTAACACATGTAACCTGTTAAATAACTGCTACGTTTATTTGAATCCATCTACATCGGGTATCTCAAATCAGTCTAAAATAAAAGGCTGATGTAACAGAAACCTGCATGGAACACTATCACCCTGCAGCAAAGTGAAGACTGATATAATAGTCTTCTTCACCCACCATTATATAGCAATAAGGAACTTGTATTGTTTTCTTTTTATTAGGAAACTAAAGATACTGATTCACCATGCAGATGTGACAGTGCATGAAGAAACTGATTTCTAAAACGGTAGTCTAAAAACTGTCCCATGAAGTCTTTGGGGAGAAGTTTAAGTGTGTGTATATACATATATTTTTTATACAATGCTTTCCTTCTTGCACCAAAAATTAGCACTGGCAGATTTTTAAACTTTCCCCACAACAGACACTTGTAAGAAATGCATTAAATATCTAAAAACCTATCTCCTTGCTTACTAAATCCCCCAGCTATGAATGTAGACCGCATATACGAATTTTCAACATGCATTTGCAATGTAACAATAAACAAATAACATTACTTTCAACACTGCTTAAAATGCTCCAGTTATGAGCCTCTGCTAATTTTGCTAAGGATCTAAGACTTTATGTAACTTAGAATTCACACAGTTCATTTTTTTTTTAAATCCCACTTTATTAACAGAACTATACTTATGTATGTGAACAAATGGACACATTAACATGTAACTATCAGCACTTCTTATGGAAAAATAAAGTCTTGACTTTCTCTTTTTAATCTTGAAAATTATTCTTCAAGTAACATTAGTTTCCCACATCACGGGGGTTTTAAGAAAAAAAAAGACCACTTACCAATAGTTCTTCCTGCTGCTGATGGTCAACTGAACAGATGTACAGCTGCAGAGATTTTAATTTCAAAACACTTGAATGCACGGGGATTCGGAAAACTTCATTAAATATTAATGGAGTTTGGAATTCCAAAGCTCTAGAGCAGTAAGTGGTTGGCGTGCCTGACTCAAGTGGTGGCAAATAAACTCTCACATGACTGGGAACAGCAAAATAGACAAATAGCACAATTCAGACAAAGAAAGCTGTATTTTGCATTCCTCAACATCAAGCTAAACAAAAACTTCAGCGTAACTTCTACATTAAGAATCTGCTCTGAGATCTCCTTGTTACCAGAATTTACTTTGCATTCATAACATAGAAGACTGCAAAGCTGATCTGGAAACACTATCTTGTTCTAACTAAAACTATTTATTTCTTTAATTTGGTGCTTCAGCAGAGTCACCAAGTGATGCCCTGAAGTATCCATGGCATCTACGTGGGGCTAGCAAATATGACAGGATCTATGGGAGAGCTAAAGCCTTCCCCTGAGCAACAACAGCTGGAGGCCAGGTGCTATGTTAAGATAATTCAAATGGAAACACATGATTATGTTTAGGCAATTGCATTGCCCATGTCACTGATCCATTTCTTCCCTTTCCACTATGCATATTCCCCCCCGCTTAAGAAACTCAGCACAAAGGCTGACAAAATAAACCTGCAATCATTGCATTGATGTGCCATCTTAAAAACCAAACTTAGATATCTGGTACCATCTCATTTGAGACTCCAAGCCAAAACCAAAATCTACAACCATTTTACACTGACAGAAGTCAGCAGAGCTACTTTGAGAAGTGTTTCTGCATCCTCCCTCTCCTGACTGCTAGTCCAGCCCCTGCAATATGTTGGGGTTTTTCTTGCCATACTTTCCCTTATGCCAGCAAACAGCTTCAGGCAACTGTGTTGTGAATCACTGCTGCTGCAGGTAACCTCCCCCCCTGCTGCTCTCCTCAACTGATTCAGTTGCACAGAGGATTTCATTAAACTGTCAAAAAGATTTTTTTAGTTTTGGCAAGATAAACTTCTGTTTTGACTAGTCAAACCAATTGATTTACCCTGCAGCCATGCAATCTCTTGATTCCAGCCCAGGAAGTTAATTGAGAAGGATGGGGAACAGAATTGTGGTTTGGAGAATTGTTTAGATGTCCAATTGCCTTGATGATAATGTCCAACAAACCTTCTAAAGTAATCAAGTAATTTTTGGTGACTCTACTTTATTCAGATGATGACTATTTCTTTTTCTAATTAGAAGGCAACATGTCCAAGTACTACTCAATACTCACATTTTTTTTCGTGTGCTCTTACGCTCAGATGGAAAGGAAACCAAAAGACCTACACTAACGCACTGGCCTATATGAAGAATTTCCACTAGAGGTTTGCAGGGGTAGGAAGAACAAGCATTCTCAGGAAAGATCAGTTCATCCAGTGAGATGTATGTCAATTTAACAATTCCCACAGAACTACTTCCTTTACAATACAATGTTAGCACACCTCCACTTCCCACAGTTTTCAATCAAACACTCCCAGAGATAAAGATCAAGAATTTTCTCGTCAGATTTTAGATATGTTAAGATACCTACTGCTAGATAGACGGGTGGTTTATGACAACATTGCCATTATTTAAGAAGCTTTTATTGGAATAAACTAAGCAATGTTATATATAATGTGATATGGTATTTAAAAAAAAAACCCAATTGATTGTACCAATCCTCAGCTGTTATTTGTGTTAAAATTATCTTTGGAAGCTGCTCCAAAGATATTTAGGGAAAGCTGTAATGGGCACAAAAGTTTACAGATATCCTGGCTGGGTATTTTTGTTGTTGTTTGAATGTTGGTTTGTTTTAGTTTTGGGGTTTTTTTGTGTTTGTGGGTTTTGTTTGGGGTTGTCTGGCTTTGTTTTGGCTTTTTTTGGCAGGTCTTTCTTTGTTTGTTTTGGGATAAGAGGCAAGGTATATCTTACTGATTAATATAGATGTTGTTGTAAGAATTGGAGAAAATTACACTAATCTTATTCTGGAATACATCACAAATAACCTGTACAGAAGTCATACAGAAAATAATATTTCTGGAATGCTGCAAATAATATAGACAGCTCATCATAAGGCATGGAGTGATGGAAGTATGACTTTGATGGTTTTGAACTAACCTTCCTGGGCATAAGAAACATGTAAGAACATGGGTCATTAGAGACTACACTTGTTACCTAACCTATGTGAGAGTTTCCTATAAGAGAGACATTTCATGTCCATAAAATCAATGCTTTCCTTATGTAAACTAACACATACCACCTTCTCCAGAAATGGCTTAATTTTGCACGAAAGCTAACAAATCTATGGTGTTTACGATCGTGGCACAAAACAAGCAATCATCAGATTTTGGGCGAAAATTAAGCTTACATTTTGCAGTTTTCTTTAAAAACTAGACTAGTAAAGTTCTTCAGCTGTAACACATGGACTAAGAGACATTCGCTTCCACTGTCATGCCTGGAAAATAAATTTCCTGTGTTAGTCACCAAGTAGCAATACTTTGCTTAAGAGATAGACATGAAAGAGTAAAAAGACTTAAAGAATGTAAAAGCATCTTTTGCTATTGAACAAATCTCTTACACAAATCAGTTTGAATCAAAAGCAATTACAGTTATCACACTGATAAACTTTGTTAATGTAACTAAAATTATTAATAACTTTATCAGAACTAAGAGAATTAAACATAATGAGGTTTGAAAAGAGCAACATTCCTTACTGTGACTCTTGATAGTGAACAGAATTTATAAAATACGTTCCTTGGTGCAAACAGTGCCCAATAGGCACATATGTATAAGCGTGCATACGCGTGTAACAACGTATCAGTTACGTTAGACAAACCAGTCTCCTTTACTTTCATGGGTTCATGAAAGTAAGTGAAAAATTCTACTCTCAAATTCATGCTGATGTGAAAAAGTGGAACAAACCTGACTGAGATTTGAAAGCTCCCAAGCTTGGGAATTAATTTTCCAAGCAGTAGAGATGATTCTGGAGGGCTCTCTATGACATTCTGCCTTGAACCGCTATGACCTGCCCTTCCCCACGCTACTGCCACTACCAACAACAGCATGCTTGAAGCACAGGATTTCAAAGCTGTATTTGGGAACTGCATTTGTGTCTCTTCACCTGTGACTTTCCTTTATCTAGCATAAAGTATCTTGCTCAGAGACCTATCCCTATATCCATACTCATACTAATGGCCCAGACAATGAAAATGCATGCCACTGGTAGAAATAATGAAAGCCCTGTTATCAGCCAGCATTGAAAGGTCACTGAATGAATTGTGGTTAAGGCACATCCCCAGCAGCAAGTAGCGTGTGACTGATTAATCTGTACATCCACTAAACTTCAGCTGTCAGATCAGAAACTTCTTAAAACCATGCACTGCAGTTTATGAAAAAATTAGAAACCTAAACCAAGAAAAGTAGTGAGCAATTTCTGCTGATTTGACAGGGAGAAAAAGGAGCAACTACTCACAGAAATCCAACATGTATTTGTGGTTCTTCATTACTGGCAGCATCACCGTAAACAGGCTCCTCCAGATCTTCATTCCTGCAGGAACACAAAGTACTGTAAACTACATACTGACATAAGCATGTGAAAACAGACTGAAAATAACATTTATTTTGTGATTTGTGGATATAAGCAATTGTTTGGTAACAGAGGAGGGACTGGTAATAGAAGGAAATGAGCTATCTATTTAAAACCATGCAGTAGTAGTAATTCAAAATTTAAAAAACTGAGGTTTCAGAATACTTCTTTCAAGATAGTTATTTCAGTGCTTATTCTGTCTTCCATTTCTCTTAGCATCCTCAAAACTTTATCATCTTCTCAGTTACTATTTATTGTGTTAAAATTGTCTAAAGGAACACATCCTTATCTGTTCTTCAATGACTTGATCAACCTACAACTGTTTTAGGTTTTCATCAGTTCATATTTTTCTTCCTTTTAGTTATACTTTTATCACATGCTACTCAGAATTGTAAGTCACACTGTATAATTTTGTTATAAGATTTAAGTAAAACTACTGATTTACAATCAATAAGCTGAGAAAACTATCCTTCAAGGAACAAGTATATGGTCTTAAAATGTTAGAGCAGTAAGGGAAAAGGGACTTGGCACTTGTGAAGATGACAGTGGAACTGCATTCAAAGAGCTTCTTTCTTTCAAAACGTACGACCTATTATTTTTATATTACTAAGAATTAGTAATTTTGAATGTGTATTCAGAAACGTACAACAAATTCTTTTGGACAATTTGGTAGAATAGGGATATTTCCATCTCACTATGCATTTATACACCTGACCTTTTGCTTAAAGCTTCAAACACGCCACTGTCACTAGCCAGTGAATGATCTGAGAGACATGCTGAAACTCGCCTGGCTCTCCTCTCCGATCTTCTACCACTGTCTCCTCGCAGAGTTACAGCTGTCATGGAGAAAGAAGTGAAGACAACATCAGCTCAAGGCAATCTCTTAAAAATTAAACAAGAAACGTTTATTGTACCAAAACTAGCAGAAAACCAGCACAAACACAGTTCATTGCTTTTTCATCTAACTTTGAGTGAAAAACTTAAGAATACAACTGACTGGAGATCTTCTGTGACAGAATTATGGAAGTTTGTGGCTAATTTCTCTCTGACAAGACTAAGTGTAAACAAATCACATTGTTATTAAATGCTTTTCTGGTAAAATAATCCCTCCCAGAGGAAGACTTACATTAATTCAACATTATGTACAATATTTCCTAAACTTTTAAGGTTTACCTACAGAATACACAATAGGTTGAAAACAAACACAGAGACTAATTCTTTTAAGAAGTTATCCAATGCACAATGTGAGGTTTTGTTCTCCTTTGTTTTCTAATACAAATTCTCAAAGCATACTGTTTATACCATTGCATAATAGCAGCTTTTATTTACCATCTGAGAGGCATTATCAAAAAGAGCCAGTGTTTTCCAGCTTACACAGACCACTGTTTTTTCAAATTCTTGGTGAGTGAGTTTCAAAACTGACTGGGGGAGAACAAAGCAATATTCAACCCGCTCTTCCACCCTTCCCCAAATCACCAGCAGCACCCTAAACTGTGACTCAGCAATCATTTTAATCTTGGAAGTGCACCAACAAAAATGATGATATACATCAAGTTTTGCACAGGCAAGTAGGTGTAGCAGCTACCAGTCCTTAAGTACATGCACAAGTGGTAATGCTCCAGAACTGCATAGGTAAGGTTTCAATGCTTCAGTGATAGCTTCTAACTTGACGCTGTTTTGAGTTCTAGAGAGAGCTATTAAAGAGACTTGTGGAAGTGCAGTTTCTTCACTGTGTGGCAAAGGGCTTTTACCAACTTTCCCCTCTTTTGCTTAAGGCTCGATGACTGTCCTCAAAGAAGAAAAGCAATGAAAAAAGAGATGACACTTCAAAAGTGGGGAAAGCATCTTGTTTGCTTCTACTCATGCTCTGAAAGCATTTACAGTGTCAGAAGACAGCATTTGGAGTGACAGTAGCACGGTGCACATCACATGGGAGACAAGCAACAGCTGACATTTACAGCTTACTGCACACAACTAAGGATGAAACAAGTCTTAAACAACTTGGTAAGTACCTCTGTTACACATTAAGGCATGAAAAATAAAATGCTGATACCTAATCAGTATGTTTCCTTCAGCATGTCAGCCATGGCCTGAGCTCCACTTGCAGAGCCCAGATGAGGTACGGACAGTGAGTTGTCTATCTCCCTGCACAGGACCCATCTCACCTCCCACTCAAGCACCACAGGAAAAGACATCAGGACTTGAAGCTGGATAAAAGTCCCCCAAACTCACACAGCCACACCACTGCTTTCAACAGAAGTATCTGGGTAAGGTTAACTTTAACCCACTGTGGGATTGGCAGACAGCACGCACTGAGCCTGGCAGTCAGGCACCAGCCTGAGGTACATTCTTGTTATTAGGCCACCAAAAGCACAAAATCCCAAAAGATGTTCCAAAAATCACAGAGTCCTGTTTAGAGCTAATATTCCCATCTATCAGCAGAACCAATTCTCTGTCCTTTCAGATCCCTAAGCAGCCCTACAGACCTCACCTCCAAATTCAATGAAAGATTTAGTCACCTTCAGCAATGCAGGAAATTCATCTGCTGACCAGGAACAGCCCAATTTGCATTTGTCTCTGTGCCTGGATAAAGAACCACCCTTCCTCTTCCCCCTCCAATTACAGCATCCCACCCTTACAGTACATCACACATTGTGCGGTGTTACTCATGTCATCCTCACCACAAATGAGAACCAAGTTCAAGCTAGCTCACAGAAAGCAAAGAAAATGTACATGAACCATGTTCTCCTCCGTATCAGTTGTACAAAGTAGTGCATTTGATTTTTGTCTGTGGGCTTCCCCACCCCCAAAGAACTTTAAATTTGGTGAGCACACCTCTGAGTTCTGTCACTGGTATTTATCCAGAATCAAAACCAGCACTGTGTAGAGGTATTTTTAATACAAAAGTTTCCCAATAATTTTACATCACTGGAAAGAGGCTGAACTTCACAGAAGTGTGTAAATTTTGCATCAAAGTGCTTCTATGATTTCTGTACTCTTTTCAACAAGTTAGACTAGGATGACTTATTTCTGTAAATGAGCCTTTGGCTCACCTCACTATGTGAAGACTTTGTATAGATATAATATATGAAGGATCTCAAGGTCTCTCTCCTTTGGAGGTTCATGTTCCCAGTTTGTCTGGAAGGAAAAATTGGTCTGAAGCACCAAGATAACGTCATGAAAAACCATCATGTTACAACATGTAACTTGACAATGATTCACTCACTGCCTGTAGGCCATGGAAGCAATTGATTACATCTGGACAATCCCAGCAAATTTGGGAGAGATGCAAACACTAAAACATGCCTTTGACTAAGGGAAAAAAAAAATAAAAATCCCAACAACACGAAAGTCAGCAGGAAAAATTGGTCAAGAAGAAAGCAACATCAGTTTTTGATTCAAACAGAACAATGTTTAGCACAGGCTACAGACCTTCCAAAGTTGAAAGCTAAAAAACTGTTTAAAAATAAAGTTTCTAAGATAGACAATTATCTTTCTTTTTCTTATTTAAATTAAAAAAAAAAAAAATAAGTGAAAAATGTATTTGAATTTCCAGAACTACTGGAAATTGCCAAAGCTTGATAAACATGAGACATTGTGAATAAAAGAATACTCTCAGGTATCATTAAATTGAAAAAGAGAACTTCAAAGAAAATTTTGGTGTCAAAGATTTCATTAGCTAAAAAAAAAAATACATAAATTTATCTAAAATGCACTTCACAAGCTCAGGAGACTATAAATACCACATAAGCTCAAAATGCACTAGTAAGACTAAAACATTTTAATAAAATCTAAATCAGAGGCACAAATATATGTTACCTACTATGATGCTGTCAGGCATTACTATGATATAATAAAGCTGAAGCTCGCACAACACTTTCTTTCCAGGAATTTAACTACAGCCATAAATATATTGCTTAGTTGACATACCAAAAAATTAAGTATGTCATAATGATTAAACAGATACAGCACGGTACCAAACAAAAATAAATGCATCAAAATCTCCCGTTTCTTCACATGCAACTCAAAATAAAGCCAATCAAAAAGCTCCCAACCAACGCTTCACACAGAAAACCACACTGAGAAGAACAGGCAAAAAAAAAGCACAGTAAGTAATTTTTCAGGTTCACTTACAGGAAATTTTTCTGTTGTGCCGCATGAGAAACAAGACAAAATGAAAAGCATACAATGATAAATCATATTTCAGATCTATGACAATATTTGGCAAATTATATTATTTAGGCATTAAAGGAAACTCAGCATTTAAAAGATTATTTTAGGATAGCAAAGAAGAGATAGTGAAGACACTAAAGCCCAATATTTTATTAACATTCCTCCCATTCCCAGCTTTATAAATATGATGGATTTACCCTTTCAGGCATGTTCTCTCCATTCACACGTGCTAACATATCTCTCAGTCTGTCACCAAGACAGATGCAGAACAATAGAATTGCAGCTCAGAAGCTGAACATCACAACTGCAGTTCCTTAAGAACTCCTTCAACTTGCTCAAGTTCTGCTTTAGTGCAAAGTATGTGCAGTTTAGTCACTGTTAACTCTCTCGGGCCCCAGAATTTGCAAGTTTCATCATGTTTTGTCTAGTGAAGGAACAGATTTGTCCCAGCACCGACTTGCTGTTCTTTCAGCATCGCATTATGCTACCAGACCATTGGGTGGCAGCAGTAAAGCACACTGCATAGTACCTTAGTGAAAACAAAACCCCCCAACACCTAGAGGTTACCGAACTGAGATATACAGGCTTAATGCTCCATCAAGTTCTTTAAAAGAGTACAAAACCAAAACAATTTCAAAACTTCAAACTGCTACTTGCAAATAACTGTATTGCAACTGCAAAGCCACCAGTTAGTGTGAAGCTCAAAGAAGACATGACTGAAGCCAAAAAAAAAAACCAGAAAGGTTAAACAATTTTTTCTTCAGCAATTATTTTCAAATTCAGACATTTAGGAAAAGAAAAAAAAAAAAAAAAAAAAAGAACAAACAAACCCACCACCACAACAACAACTAACCAGCCTGGCTACCTTTTAACCATATATTCTTCCTCAAAAAGCAATAGAAAGCACTCTGTTGTACACAGAGAAAAGTCATAACCCTTGGACTAAGAGCTGGACACTGAAGCAGGAACAGGAGGTAGCACAGGCGTGTCCTGGCAGAGGTTTTCAGAGAAATGTGTAGAAAGTTAACAGAGAAGGGAGAAAAGGAAAAGCAAAGCAGGAACTTGTCCCTCATCCTATTGCTCCCTAGGCCCTGGGACCAGGCCTTCACTTCTAGGAAGCACGTACGAGCTATAAATGAACTACTAACATAGTTTCTCTTACCACAATGGGTGAAGACATGCTGTGGTCTGATCTGAGGTTTAAAGAAAGCCTCAGGAAGCCTCTTGACGGCACTAATTTAAGCACAAGCTTACATGCTGGTCTCTGGAATTCTGTTTATTTTGGTCTGAAAGCTGCAATATGAGCACTAGAAATGTTTACATCTAGTAAATGTAAATTCTGCAGCGGTATCTTCTGGCAGTGCTAGCTGCATTAAGGAAAGTAGGTGAGTCTAGACTCAAATGCTGCTTGAGCAATACAGGCTTTTTAACACGCCAGTAACACTTTCATTTTAAAAGTAAAAAGCTGAAAGCTTTTCCTTAGGTACTGTCAGTGTTCCTTCTCATTATCACCTGACAAGATTTTGGAAGGATAATATTGTACATTCCCTGGTCGTATTTCACATTACTCCTGATGACCTAAGTCCTGAATGCAATACTCTATGCAACTGCTAACACAGAATTCTGGATATAGAAATGGGATTAACAATTTACAATTGTTAATATTAAAAATATTCTCTAAAAGCCCTTCTCAACTGGTATGGTTTTGATAGAAATGCGGGCAAGCCAACACACAAAAATGTCATAATGAAGGAATACTCTCATTTTAGCAGGAGTTCTTAATTTGATTAAAACAGGAAAAGGAATTTCTCATGTGCTTCTGTGCCCAGGTTTTTAATTTTTATTTTTTTTTTAAAAAAAGGGGTTGTTTCTCAACTGCAGTGCCTCAGAAGTTTCCACCAAAGCAAGCTAAAACAAGTCCATCAACTCCACAAAGCAGGAAAAGAAAGATCAGCAGCATGTGTGCCATGGTAACTGCACACACGGCTCCTTTGCGATCAGAGAGCATAGGTCCTCTGAGACAACCACACAAGAGGATGCTTAACTTCTCACACACTCCCTTCAAAAGATGCCCATTGGCTGACGAAGCACTCACAAGCACAATGCACCACGTATTCGTGACTACCCTGCCACTGTGGCTTCTGCTCCACTGTAGAACTTAAGATATGGGAATCTGGTCTGGAGTGCGTAAAAATTCAGCACGGAGTCAGCCAGTCTTCAAGCACTGTCAGCAGCATCACCTTGTACCTGGTTTTGTGTTGGGGTTTTTCTTGGGGTATTGAGGTGGTGGGGTTTTTTTATCTCCCCTGGCTTTTTGTTTTAAATTAATGGGATAATGGCAACATAGGGCATTTGGGGACCTCAGAAGTAACTAAACCACGCTGGGTTTTTTTCTGACTAATTGCCAATCCGAGACAAAAATGCGTATTCCTTGATGCACTATACCACAGAGGTAGTCCATATTCCAGTCCCTTTTTTCCATCTAATTCACCACTCTTTTAAGATCTATTTACAAGGATTTCTTTAGATTTCGGGCAAAGAGGTGAAAGAGTAAAGTTCAGAGTTTGGGTTGGGGTTTTTTTTTGTTGTTGTTGGTTGTTTTTTTTTTAAAACAGCTAAGATCTACCATGTCATTTTTACCTGATAGAAGTAAAATAAGTCAAACTGCCTAACAATCTCTACTAAGCTATCATGCTTAGGTCTGTGGGGGATGTTTTCCATGATAATGTGACAAAATAATTATGTCCAGAAACTCACCTCCACCAGTTTGGACAGCGGTCAGCTGTGGTCCCACTTCTCGCAGCCCTTCATTGTCCACAGGGTAAGTAGATGTCTGAGATGAGCTCGTTCCTTGTGTATCATCATCACACAATGCTGTGGTCTGAGCCCTGAGCAATTCCAGGGCTCCTATGCTTGCCATCTCCTCAAAACCTTCTGACATCTGAGCCAAGGGAGAATCTCGAGATGCAGAGAGAAATGGGGTGTCCAGAGGTGAACTTGGAGGGGACAATGATGACAAGGAGGACCGTGATGACAGGGATGCCAGGGACTGCGGGGTATCCAGAGACCTCCGCTGCTTATTGAAGTTTGAGTGTCCAATGGGATCAGCATATGGCACATCCTTTGTGAGTGACTCGAAAGGAATGATGTCAAAGCGTAAATGCTGCCCGTAGTCTGTAACGCCGTCTGATTTGTCGTACTGCGGAAGGCCATAGATGTCTGTAAAGCTGACCGAGCTGAGGGAGCCTCTGCTGGAGGCCAAGGATCCTCGACTGGAGGCCAGGGATCCCCTGCTGCTGCCAGAGGACATGGTGAGGGTGCTAGCTGACAGACTACAGCAGGCAAAGAAAGAGAAAACAAAAAAGGCCCTTTCAAATATAATCAGAAACATCAGTGCAGACATAAAAACGTCAATCCAGATTACACAGGCAGTTTTACATGTATTCAGCACATTGACACTGAAAGATGATTTGACATTTTAAAGTCTAGTTCGTGTCTGTTGCTCTGGTCTCAAGCACAACCATGTGCAAGTGACAACCAAATCAGGACCAAGTGCCTGACAACAAACAGTCCAACAGGGCTCTTTCCTCCAACGTGCAAGCAGCCCTAATTTGTCAAAAAAGAGGCCAGAGCAGGATCTGGATCAATGGACTCAATGTGAAGCCAGGAAGCGTAGATTACCATGATCCAGCTTGAATTTATGTTAATGATGGGTCATAAACATATCAGGAGAAGAGGTATGAAGGAATTTTGAAAGTCCTAACAAACTGCTGTGTAAACCCCACCCTCACAGGCTTTTCCACTGCAAAATAAAAAAAGGCTTTAGGATGAATCCTATTCCAGTTCTTCTTACCACTCTCAGACAGTTAGGGAGAGAAGAATCTAAGTGACGAAGAGAGATGAAATTAGACACAGCAGAAACTGAGCTTTTGATGTTGGTGTGGTGTTGAGCTGAGGAATCCCCAAGAGCTGCATCTAAAAAGGCAGCTGCAAGTGTGAATATGCAAAACATGCTGGGCTTCCATGTGGGTCTTAGCACATCCTCCTATTTAAATGGCAAAATTTTGTCATCCCACCAGGGATCAAAAACCCATCCTTTGGAGAAGGTATCAGAATATTCAAACCTCACAGAACTTACAAGAATGTTATCTTCATATTAGTAAAACTTTAACAATATTACAATGGGCTTTAAGTACGTATCTACTTTTCAGAAAATAAGAAAACGTATGAAATCCTTATATATACATAATCAATTCCACTAGCCAACACTAATAGTATTAATAATACTCCATCCAAATCATCACATTACACAGACCAAATGGTGTAAATTTGGTAAAATTTAATTTACTTGGCACACAAACACAAAAGCATTAAAAGGTAAACTTTATAGATTATTAACAGTTAAACTTCAAAACCTGCTGGTTTTACCCAACTCACCTTTTTAACTGGGAGTGTAAATACGAGGTTAAACGTGTAGCTTCTTCTAGTTGCATAAGCAAACAATTTCTCTTTTCCTGTAACAGTATCCTATAATTAAGCAGATACATATTATGATTTTCCTTTCTTACAGCAGTGCTCAAGTAGTATCAGGGGCTTTCCAAGTGTGGAAATATATAATTGCATTGCAGTTTAAAATATAAAAAGAAATATCACTGTCTAATGAAAAGCTTTAATTCATGCAGTTTATATGCAGCAATGATAATTCCAGCAAGAATACAAGAACCAAGGCTCCAGCAGAATTTCCCAGACAGGTGTTTCAAGTACCTTTATATATCATTATATTTAAGCAGATGATACAGAATTTTGAATACTAAGCTATGACAAAGAACTGTTGCTGCAACTTATATTTTGCTAATTCCAGTAACAAGCAGCTGAATCAATCAGTATCACTGCCACAACACAAAAGGAATGTACATATATTGCTGTCGGTCTCATGTCCCTACAAAGGTATCTTAATCTCTGTTTTGTGAGATTATTAAAACGTCAAAGAATAATTTTATCAATAGGTGTGGCATTTATTCTTTTCCTGAATCCAGAAGTTTTTCTTCTTCCAAGCCAAATAACTCAACTTCAAACTAATATTAGGGTGGTAATCTGTTTTGTGTTGTACATTTGTACATTCAGGAACGTTAGTGCTCTAGCCCTGCATTCTGAAGTTGGCTGGAAATTGGGATTCTGACAGACAGCTTGGAGAAAGCAGATCAAATTTGAGTGCTTCAGACCTTCCTCAACTGCAAAGACAGATGTTAGAATTCAACATGTTAATAGTCAGGATTAAAAAAAAAAAAAAAAAATTCAACAAAAAGGGAGTCCTTCTGGATAAAACAAAATGGCAGCATTAGTTTCAATAAACTTTAGATGGTTGAGATATGAAAAAGAAAAATATGTCTTTGTTAGCAGTAAAAACATAAATCACTCAACTTCTTTGGCCTCCAACTTCATCATTTCATATGCTGGCAAGGGGCTGTGGTGCTACGCTCCAGCAACCCCACCACCCTCTGGGGAGGCTCCCTTCATTGCAACCACATGGCAGGAGCTGCACACCCGAGTGTGCGCAACGCTGAAGCTTTTCTTCTGCTCCTGTGGACCCCAGACCAGGCTAAGCAAGTGGTGCAAGGAAGGCTGCATCTCAGCTATGTAAACTTATATGATAATGGCACTGCATGTAGGAATCAAAACAAAAACACAAGTAGATGCAAGAAACTGAACGGATTCAAAAGTCTGCAAAAGAAAGAAGGGGTATCCACACCAGCTACCTTTTAAAAACAAACTTAGGAACCTACACTCCAGTCATCAGTGCTCTAAGGCAGGTACCTGCACTAAAGAAAGGGCAAGAGATGCCTCCAACTGAGAATGTCAGCCAGTCTTAGGAAAACAAAACAAAAACCAAACACCACAACAAAACCAACACCCCAACCCCCAAAAACAACAACAAAAACAAAACCCCCCAAACAAACAAAACCAAAACCCCCCAAACAAACAAAACCAAAACCCCCCAAACAAACAAAACCAAAACCCCCCAAACAAACAAAAACAAAACAAACCCCAACAAACAAAAACAAACCCCAAACAAACAAAAAAACCACTCCACTTCTGTCACACAGCTATTACATTAGCTCTGATCTGCACATAACTCAATGCCTTTAAAACTCAGTAACAGAACTGATAATTATTAAAGAGGAAACTTCTTTGTATCTCATGATTAGGAGAAAGTAGAAATAGCAAAGCAGAAGTAGAGATTGAGCCTAAAATAAACAAACAAATTCAGGCTGCTAATAGTTAAGCATTCCTCCAATTTGTTATACAAAAATAGAGTGCCGTTCAATAATATTGTAACTTCTACTCAACTTCTTGCTAGCATTTGAAATATCAAGTATCAGACTGGAACGCTGGTTTCCACAGCATGAACTACATGGAAAAATAGCTTGGCCTTCTTGCCAACATAGTATGCACTACCTAACATAAGAGCCCAAAACCAACAAATAAAACTTACTACACCGCAGTGTAAAGTGAACTCCCTTTTCTGTCAGTTTAAGCTGGAAGGCAAATGTAACAATATTGCAGAAATTGCAAAATATATAACACTGAACTGTAGGTTGGCTGTGAATTTTCTACTTATTGACTCTAATTACTGTCTGAAGTAAGCCTTTCCAAAGGAACTGAAGTTCTCAAAATGTATATAAGAACTACACTTTCAAATGTTTTAAAGGTGCCTTTAATTATACAAGTATTAACCTTTACATAGATCACATCAAAGCTGGTTAATGTAGTTCTTCCTCGAACCTGGGGTTTTACCACTATTTAAGAGAAGCAAGTCTGGGAAACAAGAATGAGTACTAGTTACTTGGTAACAAGAATAAGTTAAGAGGTTTTGTCCATTTTTTTGGCTACAGAAAAAAAGGCACGGGAAAAACTGGGCAACTTTGAAATAAACAGTGTTTCCCATCAATACGTTTTAGATGTTGTTTGTTTTTATAGAGCGCTCAAAATTTAATTCAAGTTTTTAAGAATTACTCTGTTTACTGTGTTCTCCAAATGTCAGAGCTGGAATATACTCCCACGGCTGAGACTGCAAATTAAAAGCAAATAATTGTATACAAAAACTTAATCAGTTTCAGTAAAAACTTAAATGATTAAGTTTTCTATTATAAGTCAGAAAGCAGATACAGGAAAGGATCTTTGTTCTGATGCTTTTAGCAATGAGTATTATTACTCCACTGCAAAGTAACAGAAAAAATCTTTCACTATGCAGGTAATGTTATTCAGATCTCTATTTAATCAGACAGTATCACACAGACTTTGTGCAAGCATCTTTTATGCCTATTCCAATCTCTTCCTAGCATTCCGATTTCTTATATGAATTGAGAACTAACTAGCCGACATCACTCTCCTTCAGAAAACTTGAAAAGAGTGGCAGAATTAAATAATATCAGTCAGAAGCAGTCTCTTCCTTTTTTGAAAGCAAATTAGTAACATTTTTGTTTGATTCTTAAACACAGTGAAATTCCCTCCACTGTGTCTTTTTGAAACTACCTACATGGATCTTAGAGTAGATAAGAAAATGATTAAAGTTCCCAAACCTTTCAGTGGCCCCATGGGCAGACGTTGCTCGAGCCCGCTGAATTTCGTCCTCCAAGCGTCTTTTTTCTTCCTCCAAACGTGCAATGTCTTCTGGGGATCGTCTCTGCTGACTGATGAGCTGCAGCTCCTGAAGAAGAGCCTCCTTCTCTTTGATGAGCTGAAGACGGTCCCTGTCTGCTTCAGCCATTCCTGGCCAAGACTCAGTGTCTAGCAAGGCCAGCTGCTGTTGTATATTCGAAACTCTTTAAAAGAGGATAAATGTATTTCAAAACACAGGAGAGAGAAAGACAAAGACAATTAAAAGGAAAAATTTCAAAAGGTGAAGCCTCTTGACTTCTGTGACTTTTTTCTTTTAAATTTCAAACCAAGAAAATTTAGAGGAGTTTGGAAAGATTGTTTCTGCGTTTTGGAGTATGTTATACATTTTGTGCACTTTTGAAACACTGAAGAACTGCAAGTGTTCTTAAGCGTGTAGCTCAAATGAACTACAGTGCATGCATCTATCACATGCACCATATCTGCCTTCACAGCTTTCTCATTTTGTAATAAATCAATTTGTATTTTAGAGCTCTTGAGTTTGCCGACTGCACAGTTAATAAAGTTGAACATCTTTTCATTTCTTGTTTGACCACTATCAGATCTTAACTTGAGATTTCAAAAGTGCAGTGAGAAGTTGAAGGGGATGAAGGGGGAGATGCTTATGTAGTGAGAATAGGTCCGTATATTCACAACCCACTTAGCAGAGGAATGGTTCAAGGGGCTGAAAATATTGGGCAGTCCTGGTCAACAACAAAATTTTAAGAATAATTAAGCTGTCAGTAAAACAAAAACAGAGGTCTGAAAAAAAAAATCTTTACTGGATACAAAATAGAGGTGGCTTTAGATGAATCCATCATCAAATCAAGCAATTAAATAAGCTAACTTGATTTTTTTGCAGTAGGCTTTATAGCCAAAAGTAGTTTCCTGTATATCAATATGCTAAACCACTATACAAAACTACAGTTGTAAAAATAATTTCACAGTTCACATTTTAAGAAAATGTTCTACTAAAACCTAATTTTGAACTCTTATAAATATTACAAAGAACCTTAAAGCTAGAAATTTCACAAATGTTTGTTTTGGCAAAATCAAAAGGTATATAATCTTCACAGGGAGAACACTCTTCTACTGCTAGGTCTTTATGCTTGCCTTACAATAAGCAATTTAGACACTTTAGAACATTAAGGCAAAATGAAAAGTAAATAAGAGAAAATACAGCTGACTTTTGAGCATTTGAAAATCAAGAACTGTACAACAGATACGCAGCTGCACACCTCAGTTTCATCTCCACTTTGAAAAGTTCAGTGCACCATAAAAGATTATGACCCTTTAAAAAATTTATTTATTTCTTTAAAGCACATTTAAAACCAGCAATAAAAGTTGGATGTGTTCAGGCTTTTGGTAAGTTAAAATAATCTTATTTCCACAATATCCAATATGAAAGAAAAGATAATAACAAATGAAGCAAGGTACAAGCACATAAAAGCAAAAGATCCAGAGTGTGATAACATGTTTAAGAATAAAAGAAAAGACAGACATGACAATGGTAAGGTTTTCCCCACCTAAAAACAAAACCTTGTGCAATGTTTATTTCATACTGACATCTGGAAAGTATTTAGCCATCTTGTTATCGGGGGAAGAGAAATAAAGTATCTATGCAAGTTATTTCACAATGACTGCATTCATCTATCAATAGGAATTCTACTGTGAATTTTGTGAGATTCCCCCCCTCCCCTTAAATTTCATTTACAGCAAGAACTTGATTATGTTACATTTTAGTCTAAACCAGAATAGTTTATCAAGCCCTTCAATACCATTTCCTCCACCTTGCGTTAATAACCAACTTCCTGCCAATAGCTACTGAAAGCACCATTGTGAATCGATACGTATAGTCTACATATTTCATGCCTCAGCTATTGTGCATGAATTCCAGATGCAGCTTCCTGAAGAACACCTCACCCCCTCCACCAAACATCAGGGCCAGGAAGAGCGAGCAGAGTCAGGACCCCTTCTCTCCCTTACCCAGGCTGCTATGCTGTTGAAGATTCAGTAAGCACAGCTTGACTTTCAAGTGTTCAGTGCCAGATGAAACAAATGGGGACTCAAGGTCCTTTCAACAGAATTACAGGATTCAGGTACAACTGAGTTACCATAGCTTGGCAAGAGACTGTGAATCGGATGAGGCTTGGCAAAGTATCTGAGTGATCGTGTTCATAAACTCTTACACAGCTTGTGGATGAAAGAAGGAGATGTGTCTGGTGAATTCTCTGGATTGGTTTATAAGATAGCTGAAGGACTGACCCTCCATTTTAACACTCGTGATTGTTTTCTTAGCTATTTTTCAAATGCAGGGTGAGCTGATTAAGAAGATGACCGTAAGAGCAAATAAATGCTAATGCAGTCAACAAGGAAGAAAGAAGTACCAGCAGGCAAGGGGGGGAAGGTGGGATCCCCCCTTTCAGTGCTACTTAACCACTGAATGTACTCAGCTGTAGAGTAAAACATCACCCTCAATACAAGAGGTTTTAATTTAGATTCTTGAGCTTGCTGAGACCACGTAACTCACTTTCCATAAGACATTCCAGTTTAAAGTTTTGGTTTTCCCTCCTCAATTTCTGTTATGATGATGCTTTCAAAGTACAAAGTTGTCATACAGTAATTTAATTACACTGTTATTAAGGGGAAAAGTACTGCTGTGGACAAGGTTTTCATCACTGAAGAGTTCCAAAATCTGATTAGGTATTTACTTGGATTTCTTTGACACTCTCGGCATTTCATACCTTTTCTTGCCTCTTTCTTTGCTTAAAGGGAAAATGTAAACCACTTGTAAAACACTAAATAATGCAGGAATCTGTTGGGAGGGGAACTTCAGCACCAGCAAGTCAGTTTTCTGCAACCTGTATTTCCTGCAAACAAACTGAAGCTTTGGGGAAATTCTGTTGCTTGCTTTCCACTGAGGACTCCCTCTGTATTGTAAGTTGCTCCAAAAAGCTACCGGTGATAAACTTTTAAATTTATCTCCTTGGCTAGAAGGAGATAAATCTCCTATCTCCCAAGATTTTTATGGTCTCACTCACTCAAACCTAAGAAAAATATCAGAGGAGTCATGTTCAGTTCTGCCACAAACATAATAAAAATCCTTTTAAGCGTGTTCCATAATTCAAATTTGTCTTCTCCCAACACAAGGTTTTCTTCCGAATCACAATAAATGCATAAATAAGCAATTTAACTGTGCTCATCCATACCAGATTTTATACCTATACTACACCAGCCATCCTCACTGCTGGTATGTTACAAAAAAGTGGCTGTTTTGTGTTTTCAGGCTCAGTGTGTATATTCACCTACCTTAAACATCCCCTTAAATAAATCCATGTCTTGACATAGACTGCAATTTAAAGGGGAAAAAAAAAAAATAGTATTTAGGATCCTTTATAAAGCTCTGTTGTTCAAACATCCTTCCTTCCTACTGGTACTTAAGACACTACTTCTTAAGCACAGTCACTGTAAAAGAACAGCTTTATCTGGCCTAATGCCAGACATTGAGGTCCCTACTGATATAGATTACTATTCCTGGGGAACAGTGTTAGCACATTAATTAACATACTCCTGGGTAAAAACCAGTTAATTTTAAGACATCAACATTCCAGGCATTTTGCCCATTCCCATCCTTGCATAACAAGTGCTGAGGAACTTGCATTCCATGCTCGAGTAGGTGGTATCAAATGACTGCTTTCCTAGGTAGGCAAACCAACTTGCTGCTTATTTCGGTATTTAAAAATTTCAAATGGAGATGAATACAACAGCTCTTGTTAAGCAGAAGATCAGGATGGGCACAGATGGGATAACAGTGGTTTAATCTGGTGATCTTAAGTAAACACTGATTGGAAATGGCAAACTAGCCCTGAGATAGCCATACTAACATGGCTAGAATGATGCCTAGCCCAAGGTAATGTAGACATAGTGTAAGGATTGAATTCAGTACAGTTAGTAGTTTACTACACAAATTACATCATGGTGGCAAAAAAAGCACGTATTTTCATAACTTACAGCATGTCTGAATCCTTATATATCTACACAGACCTTCCTAGACAAAACAGGACAACCCTTAAGTCACTGGAAGTATCTGGGGAGCCTAGAAGATTTTGGTAGTGTCTAGAACCTCATTTTCAAGATTGCTAACCGAACCCAGCACTAATGAAATCAAGATTGCTGAGCTTGAGAACATTTCAGTTTAGAAAAGGTTATTTATTAAAACATAGTATACTAAGTCAGAGTAAGGTTAAAAAAAAAAAAATCACTTTTTGTGAGATGAAAGAATCTGAATTACAATTAACCCCATGTTCAGACCATTGCTCAGATTCTAAACCATACAGGTGTCTTGAGGAAGGAAATACTCTGTAGCAACACAAACATACCAACTCATGCTCATAAAAGAGAGAAATTACGGCTATCCTACAACTGGCCCCAAACAAGTTCTTCAAACTTACTTTGTTTGAATTTCCAAGAATACAAATACCTCCCCCCATACTTAAATGCCTAGACTTTAGTGTGACATATCAGACCACTGTACAGCTGAGGCCTTTGTTACCCGTGGAATGAGAAGACCAGTGGGGATAAAATAAAGGAAAAAACCAACCAAACCAAACAAACAAAACCCACAAAAAACAACAAACAAACCAAAACCAAAAAAAACCACAGTTATGGTTTGGAGGAGAATGGTGGCTAAGATCCCACAAATATGCAGAGATGATCAACATAAATCATACCAGATTATTCTTTTTCTCAGGCTTATAATTGGACCCAGTTCTCTGCCACTTCAAGTAACTTCTCCCATGTGCAATACCCAGAGGAGGTGACTGTGGGACTGAAGACACATAACGGAGGGTGTAAAATCTTGGTAATTTCTGGTATTTATGGCCCCTCTTGAGACTGGATTACAATTTATATCCAAATAGGCGAAAGTTACAAAAAAAGGGAAGAAAGAAATGGAAAGAACAAGAAGCTGGGGAACTCAGCCAAACGCTCACAAAATTTCTCCACTGTGTCTACTTTGGCTGTTCCTGCAAGTATGTGCCACTGTGGCTTTGGCGGACAACATGAGTATGCTCTGTAGAATATCCAGTCTTCCTGGCAGCCCTGTTCAGTAACAAGGAGGTGTTCAATCAGATTAAGACACTCATGAAACCTTCAGAGTCCCCTGTCATTTTGCAGATAAAATTAGGTATTCACCTTCAGAAAACCTGCAAAGCCTGCTAAAACCAATGAAGGAGAGGAAGGAGGATTTTTCCCAAATTACAGGTAAATTGGTAAAATGAAAACTCTAAAGACAGTTCAAGAGCAAGGCTCAGCTCCCTTTGTAGCCCAAAGAAAAAGTTCTATGCTTAAGAACTGACACTGGGAGACTTAGGTTCAGCTGACATGCCAGAGCCAGGTATTTATGCCATATCAGACAAATTACTTCATCCTTAAATCAGATTTTCAGATTAGTTTGGCAGAATAAAGCATATAAATCCACTGAATTTCAGAAGGAATTAGGCAATTACACCTTGAAACCTGCCTACACATGATGAATTTTATAGGAAAATATTTGAATATGTTATTGTATCAGTACTGGAACTTTGCTAACAATATCCAACCAACGTTTATTTTGTCAGTACAAGCACAAATTGCACTGACACACTTCTGATTGTGGTAATGCTTTTAACAGCCCAAATGAAAATTAATTTTGTTAATGTGACAAGAGTACAATAAAGTAACTATTCAGAAACTATAGTGAAAAGAGAGAAGTAACATTCTTAAAGGGAATGTGGAAATATTAAGCATACCCGAGGAGAAGGCTTTTTCAAGGTCTAATATGATTCTGTTGACAGCCACTGTATGATTTAAACAACTGAAAATCAACATTTTTTAATTCAAATTTACAGAACAAATAAACAAATTACTGGT
>JAAGNO010029545.1:40871-54778 GCA_033439905.1 Ceryle rudis
ATTTTTAGTTTCTGTAATGAAATCCAGTCTTTCTTTTCAAAGTTACAGAAATTGGAAGGAAATTTGTCTGTAAAAGTCCATTGCTATAAAATGATCCTTTTTAATAAGAAAAAAATATTACTGTTTCTTATTAACTCTTAACGTTGAACGTAACAGGGAAAAATGAGACTAGTCATAACTGTTCAGTTACGTCATGAACTAAACCACAGAATGCATATAATTAAAATTAAACAAAAAGAGGAGATAATCCCATTTTAACAGTAAAAGAACATTTTGTCAAGACTATCAGGGAAACCTCAGCCCTAGAAAACATCTTTTATGCAGGATTTTATCATACATAAGAATGACCTTGTATTAATAAATACCACGGGATCAGGAGCTAAATGCCTCTATCCAGACGCCTGCTTTAACCACCATCTCCATGGTCAGGTTTCTTGAACATCTTCAGAAAGGTCTAAGCAGAGCTTCCCATACTTAGCAAGTATTTGGCATTTACCAGCAAATTCTCCAGTTATGTACACACAGCGGCCACTGAAAAGCCACCAGCACAGTGAAACTGCACTACGTTTCCACGTGGCTGAGGAGCGTGTCTATTTGATACCTATCTCTGAACTAGACCGTTCTGACTCTTCAGAGAAGACACTGATTCCTGTTGCACCAGCCAAAAGCTACGAGAGTGGTGCAACAACTTCAGATTTCAGAAAAAGTGTATCGTCTACTCCAAGCTACCAGAGACAGCTGAAGAACAAAACAGGCAAAAACTAAGGCTCTGAGAGCTACACCACCAGCATTAGGATCAGAGGCTGGCATTCAGGAATGAGGTGTGCTAACTGCCTACTTTGCAGTCAGAGGTACTCTTGTCCCTAACTCTTTATAAGAGGTCAATAAACTGACCCCAGACCCACAGAAGGTTTCCTCTAAGCTGATGGTTCCCACCACCATGTCAAGGATCGATGAATTTAGGAGTGCAAGTAGATGGCTGGTCCAGCAACATTCAGTCTTGTCTTTGTTGTCTTGCATGAAGCATCACTACGGCTAGCGATGCTAGCTTGGATATACCCCCATTTAATGTCAAAAAGGCATATTCTGATAGACCTAACAGGAAATGGAAATCCCTGAATATCAGAGTCAAAGGATAGCATCTCACTTCTGTAGTCAGGATCTTCATTCAGAGGAGAAGCAGGCAACAGAAACACCTCACACTATTTCTTACACCACCTGTTGTGAGATGCAGGTGGGTAAAATAAGAAAAGCCTAGTAAACTCACAGCTGGCATAAGAACGGCTGTCATCCTCACACATTTTGTGCAACTGCTGATATTCTTCTTGGGCTAGTTCAAAACGCTGTTGCTTTATTTGGTAAATCTCTTTCTTCGCATTGAGTGCCTCCTGGGCAACTATTAAATATTCCTTTAACATGCGTTCCTGCTCCCTTCTCCATTGCTCCCTTGGGTCCTCAATTTGTGTGAGCTCTAAGGAGAAAAGCATAACAACAACAACAACATTAAAAAAATTGTATGACACTTTATTCCACAAAGTACACGTTATTTTGTTAAGGTCCTAAACCTTGACAGGTCTGTTCAAGTACCGCACCTAACACTACATTGCTCAAAAATCACTCCAGCCTGGTTGAGAAGGAAGGATGCAGAGTGGAAGAACAGGAAAAGCCCGTTCAAATATAAAAGGCATTTGAATTTGGTTCTTTTCTTTACAAACTAGAGCAAACCCAAAGAAAACAGTGTCTTGGCTCTAACCTTCCTTCACAGTCAACTTGAAAATTCTGAGAACTATTTAAAAACCCGGAACCATGTAGGAGAGTGAAAGGTATCTCAATGCTTAACCCAAAACTCTATAAATGCCTGGAAAAACCTTAAGATACTACATACAACTTCACAAGTATGACATCCTGACAAGTCAGTGACTACACCTGTGCAATTAAGAATAAGGTCATTCAACAGCAAAGTTATAATTTTAATCTCAAACTCATTAAAAGCATTTCAATTACTGCCTTCCCCCCCCCCCCCTTTGGTCTTAAGAAACAGCACTCTCGTGCTTTCCCTTTCCAGGGTTTAGAACAGTCTGTATTCAAACGCAAATCAAAGACAGGTTTCCAGTACAAAATCTCTTATCCATATTTTGATTTTCAAAGTTATTACCATACAGCAATCCCTTTACAGTTGCAAAGACATTTGAAGAGAACACATGCATTAAAATCCTTACAAAGTATTTGTTCGTTTGTTTTCTTTTTGCAGTGATGCTCAAGCTAGCAAATATGTTTTACATGAGGATGTCCACGTAAAGTCTTGTGTTTAAGTGAATGTTAATTTCTGATGATTGAGGAACTACTGGTAAGAAGTTGGTGCAGACGCAGTGTCTGCATTCAAAGTAGCAGCAGAACCTGCAGCACAGTCAGGAGGTAAGCACCTAGTCATTTTTTCCAAACTTTATTTCTCACAAGAGACGAAAGCCAGTTATGTTTTGTATTAATCTTGTGTACATAATTCAATATACTGGTGTCAGTGATGAAATAAGAAACTGTAAGAGATCTAGCCCAACACATTAAGAACTCTAATGGTGTCAAGGTCATGCTAGCAGCTCTACCATATGAGAGCCATCTGGAAAGCACATAAACAAAAACATGAAGCTCCTCTATGAACAATACTTCCAACAGATTTGTATATTAGGTTCCTAATAACCTTTTCTCTCAACAGCTGTAGTTTTTCTCTCCCCACAACTCCTCACATTGCAACACTATAAAGATTGTGTCTACAGTTCTGCAATTTCTCCCGACATCCCAGGAACCCTTAATTCCTGGAAGCACCTTCTGTCTCCAAAGGCCCCAAACTACCTCTGCAGCCCAGGACAGGGTGTGATGTTCCTTGTTCCAGTCTCTATAAACCCTTCTCTGCATGCAGGCAGGGCAAGCAGAAGAAAACACGAGTTCACTTTGCAGCCTATCTTCTACTAAGGGCATGATAATTTGCAATGCTATCTCATCTGTCTGTAAGTATTCATGAAATCCGTGCAAATATTCCTAAAGCTGCTAATCCTCTATGGAAACTAAATATTTATGAGATAGAGAAGCTGGATCCTAGTAAGTGTTTCTTTTCAAAGAGGAAATTAATAGTTCTAATCTCAATAAACAGCACAGGCTAAAGTGTTACGTTGAATCACACATTAAGCTTCTAAGGTCCTATACTGCAGGGCACTGCATCTCTTACCAATTTATTTCAGAAGCCTTCTCAAAAGCTAGCAGCATTCTTCTCAGGCAGAAAACTTCTTCAGTACAGTAGTGACATTCTCTTCTGTTTTACTGAGGCTTCCCTTTACCCTGGTTTTCTGTACTACAGAAGTTTGCCATGCAACTAAAGCTACATTGTATGACAAAATTCACTTCCTTAATTTCTTTATAACCAATTTTAAATAAATAAATAAATGCTACAGCAATTCAACAACAGCCCCAGACAAATGCATAAAATACATTATTCCCTCACTGGGGAATGCCCAACTGGTTAAAGGAGACTTCAAAGGCTCCCAAGACTCTGAGGAGGAGGGAAAGGAATTCTGCGGCTGGCAGCCGTCAAGGTTTTTAAGCAATGGTTGGACAAGAGCCAGGAGCAGCTTAGTAAGGGTGTCAACAAAGTACTGAATTTACAGAACAAGATGGAGATCAGAGTTGGAAGCACCACTGAGATTTACAGAAGATTCTTCTGTTCCTGGGGTTTTTCAATACAAATGGAAAGTTATTGCCTAGAAATCTTTTTATTACTTTCTGGGTAAACAAACATTACAAGAGGCTTGGAAAAATCAATTGTATTATTGTTTTCTTTTAAAAAAGCACAAGGGCAAAAAGCTTTAGACAACACACAAAGTGTGACAGGTCGCTGGTAAACATAATTTTAGAAAGACTCTCTTCGAATTATCCCTTGCATTTTCTCACGATGTTTCTTGAAACCGAAGCACTTCTGGTTTGTCAATTAAGACAGAACTCCAATGCTGTATAAAGCATTTAACCTAGTCAGTCACAAAAGGCAGTCCAAATATTTTCACATGGAAGTTGTCATTCCAAGTCTTTTACACACAGATCAGTATACAATGTATGGGACTCATTTCAGAAAAACATTTCTTCAGGTCCTACACCATGCTCTGTCACTTACCTGACACCATCTCATAATTTACGTGACTGGCTACTCATTAGTTCTTACTTCAACGAAGGAGGTTATTGCACTCTGGACTGGTACCATTGTTGTCCATGGTTTAAAACTGGATCGAGTATCCTACTGATTTTTGAATAATGATTATCCAGCTATAATATCAACTCTGTCTTTCCTCTGAATATAAATCTTGCTTGTATATGCAAGCACTGAATTAGCCTAAGGGTGACAAACCCATTTTGCTATGACGGTTGAATTACCACTTAGGATAATATCTGTGGGCTGCAAGTAATTAGTTATCACGAAGGAGACAAATTTTGCAACCCTGTTAATTGCAGAATGATTCCTTTCACTCACTTCAGCACTGGCCCTATGAAGTTTCTATCTGTCTGTTCATGTTTTACCTTTAATTCCTAATATAGATTAGCTTTACTTTCCCAGACCCATTTATATTAATCTTCTCTTTCTGTGCCTTCCCACTGAGCATTTGGGAATATATTTTCTCTCTGCAGAGACTTTGTTCGACAGTTTTTGCTCTCGATTGCACAGGAAAAAAAATGCAAGCCAGATATGACATGCCTACAGTGATTAATATCCTTTTTCTAAGTACAAACTTGGTGTCTGTGGCAAAGCTGCTAATAATAAAGTCCGAAAAGGAAAAGAAAGCTATTTCTTTTGCATGCAATGGTGATTTAAAGATGCCTATCAGTCGGATGCTTTAGTAAATTTTTTTGGTCACAGCATTGCAATGGAAATTCACTTTCTGCTCCTTATCTGTGGAATCAAATAGAGCCTTTTACAAAGTTCAGGGAGAAGGAAAAAAAAAAAAAAAAAAAAAGAAGAGCTGCTGATATCCTCATTTGTGTATTTTTTACTATGTGCATTCGCACACCTGTACGTATGTTGAGTGCACCTGCACCCACTACCGTACTCTGATGTAAACCTCACTTTTTGTTAAACTTCAACATTAACTACAGTTACCACCACAGTCTAAACAGCAATCATTAAGCTACTATGTTTTCTAAACAGAACTATTGTAACCATTGCCTAAGTCTGTATTTATTGATTTTCAGTCATCACAGTTATCTATTCTTGTGATCAGTGCATTAACAGCTCTAAGTTTATTATTTAATTAGTGATCTTTGTTAGTTTCACAACAAAGTAGTACCTGTGTGGGTCAAACAATATAATGGGAGCACTGATTATTTATAAAATCTGAAGCTACAATACACAAGCAATTCCAATGATTGCAAGAAGCCAGAAATGTTTCTACACTTTTTTTTTAAGTGACTAGCTTTCAAGTAGATAGTATTGAAGCTGGCTTTGCAGATTATACTATTTGTCATTGCTGTGATAGCCCATGTAACTAACCTTCTTCCTTTCTCCCTCCCCACCAGCTGACAATTCCCACAATACTGAAAGCATTCACGCATTGGTGATAAGCTTAATGATAACAGCACAACAGTAACAGCAGCAGTAGTACAAAGCTGTAAAGATAAGACTTTTTTTAAAAGCAGAACTAGCAAATGTACCAGACAGTGGCAATACAAAGCTCAGCAACAGTCCAAAAGGGAAAATTTTCTCCCTCTTCTGTTTCCAAAAGTGACATCTATTGTCTTTTTGATAGCACTTTGTACTGCATTAAAGCATAAAACATACAATAATGTCATCCTCTTTAAAGCAAGGTATTTCATAGTGCTTCTAATTAAAAATCAGCACTTTTCTCTCAGTGTATTTTATTTATCAATACAGAAGAGTGAGCTATGGATGACTGGAAAAATAGGAAATACAAGAGGAAAGCTTAAAAATCTTAATTGACATGTGACAAAAAGCAACAACAAAATTACTGATACTCCACAGCAAAACAAAGCAAGACAAATAGTTTTATACACTAGAAATCAATCTTAGGTTGTAAAATTCTTCACAAATGGAAGAAGGATCGTGTCCCCATTTGAAGGATGAGAAAAAAGACACTGCAAGAAATTGCTTGCATAAATTTTCTCACAGTAGCACGAGATGAATAAATGGTATTGGAAACAGTTAGTGCCCCAGTTAACATCAGCTTGCTGGGTTTACTCAAAATAATCATACATCTACTCACGGTTTATGTGGTCCATATAATAAACTCCAATCTGTTGATCGTAAACAGTTTCCCATCCTAAAGGAAGCTCATCACCGACACAGTCAGCAAATGTCAATGGCTTTGTAATCCTGTAAACATAAAAATAGCACAAATAAATACAAAAGGTGCAGAGTTTACAGTGCAATGAATGTTAATACATGTTTTGAAGATACCTCCATCATTTGATCACAAACTAGTTATGGTGCTTAGGAATGTGCTAATAATTACAAGCATACAGTTTCAAAATAAAACTTCATTTAAATATGCTGACAGATACACCCCAAACAGGTAAGACAAGCTTCTCTCTTCAAGGTTCTATGTTTAACAGTTTAATTACAATGGCATGTAGTCCTGCCAGTTTTTCTCCCATATTGTGAAGAATGCACATGTGAAGCTGGAGTTCAGCACTGAAAAAATTACTAGAAGCTTTATAGGCTTTAACTTCTTTAAAGTATCAAAGCAGTATAATTGTTTGTCCTAAAAAAAAAAAAAAACAAAAAAAAAAAAACACCCACACAAACCACCACAAAATTTAAGAAAGCACTATATAGTAGATTTTTCCTCTTTTCAATTATATATTTCCAACTGTTAATGACATTCTCCTGGTCCAGACCCATACAGATTACTTCCTTTCCCTCAAAAATAAAAGGGACAAATGTCTCTAAAGAATTCTGAAGCTATTAAAGCAGAAATAGTAGCTAATAAATAACAGCACTGCTATTTAGCAACTTAAAATACCACACCCTTTGGTAGGCAAACTCTTGACAGACCAGTAGGGTAACAGAAAACCAAACCAGCCATTTCAGTAGGGACAGAAGCGTTGAAAATACTGGATTACAAGTTCTAGATAAACACGCTATACCAACACTATTCTAGAATATCAAGGTATATAAAAAAAAAACCTAAGAACAAATGACGCAAATAATAAATCCTTAACATTGAGCTGAATTAAGTGTATTTCCCAAATCATCATTTTAATCATTACTTAACCCCTAAGATAATGTTTTTTCTCTAAAAGCTGCCATAAAATTCCTTTTGAGAAAAGCTATTAATACAGTCACTTCAATTATACAAGGGACATAGATCCAACACCTTCAATGTTTATTTCATGAGGCATTTCTAATTCCTAGAATGATGAAAGCTTGCAAAGATTAAATACACACATTAATTTAGGGAATGACTTAAGTTCAGCATAAACTATGGCGTAGTTCTGCTTGGCATACAAATGGAAATTTCATTCCTATGTTATAGTACCCAATTAAGGTTTCCTGACACCAGATTTGGACTATGCTTACAAATACACTGTGGAGTAGATAGATCCTTGGGGCTGGTAATTGCACTCCATCTGATAATACCTGTATAAAACAATAACTTTGTCTAAACTAAAAGATGTCTGTCATTGAACTGGAAGTCCTACCTCAAAACAAAACCAACCAGAAGAACCCAAGGGTGAAGACTTCAAATGTTGCAAATACTAGCCATTGGAATAGCTGGAATGTAGCTTCAGTAGTAAGTGCACCATTCAATAAAGCACATAGCTTTGCATACAGCAAGTGGGAAAACTGCATTTACCTGCCTCCTGAAAGTATTTTTGTATTCTTAAGATTAAAGTGTTTGAAATTAACTGTAGTAGAATAAAACAAAAATATCCCCACTAGCTTAATTGTAATGTTTGAACAGCTCTGTACAACAGTACAAAGATCAAATAAAAGTTTGATCATGTGCTATGGATTCTCAAACTTGTATAAACAGTCTTAATAAGAAGATGATGTACATAAATTTGTGCACCACTATTTAAAGCAGAAATCTTCTGTTACTGACAAGTATGCAGTTTACATCATGTAATCATGCAAATCCAAAGCTGCTGCATTCAAGAAAGAAAAAATTACTATGGACTGGCATATGCATTCTTTCAGTAATTCATCTAGCAGTCAGGCAGACCAAATATTGTCAAAAATACTTCTGATCTCTCTGGAATTCAGTCAAGTATTAAAAATATAACATGCAGCATTTTTTATTCAACTCTTCTGGTTTTGTTCTGAAGACATGTTTACAATTTCTCAAAGTAGTCTAGACATCGGCTCCTAAATTACCACTCCATAGACAAGATTTTCTTTGGAATGAGTTATGAGACATGCTTGCCTGTTATACAAACACACCCTCACCCTTTATTCATAAATAAAACCTGCACATCATACTCTAACCTTTCACACTACAAGAACTTTAATTTGATGCTCTCAGTGATCCCATCAGGGCTCAGACTTCCAGGACAAGAACGGCTTTTCCACTTTCTGGAAAAGTGAGACTGACGAAAGCCAATGCATCTGGTCCGACTGGTTTTCATTCCAATGTTATAAAGCATGCGTGAACAGTTTAATTAATGGTTTTGAAGGAAATGTTGTATAAAAAAAACTCCACACGTAAAAAGCTGTCTTCCAGATATTCAGACTATTATTAACTTGATGGTGCTCATTTTAAACTATATTCAAATTGGATTCATTTAGATAAAGTATAATGTTACTTTGATTCTCAATTCGGTCACATTTATATCTATGTAGCTCAAATGGTCTTCATTCAAATGATCTAGGTCAAAACATGCAAAGCTTAAACTAAGAACTGGAAGTTTCTCCCTGTATGTTGCACTGATTTCATTAAGTCAACTGAAAAAATTACGTTTCTGGTTTAACCAGCACAGCTCTGAGGACAAGCTTATTTTTTTTTCCAGTTAGGGAAACTAAGGGTTTCCAGAATAACAAAGACAAAATGGAACAGATGCAGATACAGATATTGGAGGTCAGCCACAAATTATAGCAGTGTACTGCTGAAATAAAGTATCTTCTGGAAATACTGTTTTATCCTCTTTTCTCATTAGCTTGAGCACTGTAAAATAGGACAGGTCTTTTCTGCTTTTATATAAAGAATTGCACAAGGTACATCTGTTAAAACATTTCAAAGTATTAATTTTAAGACAAAGAAAAAACTTTTTGAAGGATTATAAAGACAAAGACAAGATAAAAATGCTACCATCTTTAATTAAATAAAAATCGGGGCTGCCCTGAATTATGCTATTCACAGTAGTAAAGAGTAACACTAAGGCATTTTAACTGTCACCAGTGATCATCTCACACGCCCTCCAAAACTGTAGACAGTTCTGAATTTCCAGATGAAGATAGTCTGCAACATTAACCAATTGCAGTCACTGAATCTACAACCCATGTAGAAATGAGTCATCCATGAGGGGCCAATTTTGCATTTATTGAAGAGCCAGTCATAACCTCAGATTAACTGATTTGCTGACTCTTCATTATCTTGAAACACTTATCCTTTCCAAAAGTAATGATGCTCTCAGTCATTAGACGCCCAAACTTTTGTGACTCTGAAATCCTTCAGGAGCAAATACAGAAACACATGAGAAAACTTCCATAATCCAAATCCTGCATACCAAGCTGAGAGAAAAATCTGAGCATTCTCATGCACCTTGAAACTGTCACTTCTAACTCTGCCCAAAAAAATGTTTTTGTTAAGAAGAAATAGAAGTCTGGTATTTACATGCAGTAAAATAGACATATTTGAAAACCCAAGTTTTATTAATATTTCCTCTGCACTGATTATCAAGCCAAACAGTTAGAATATTGAAATCAAACTACAAAATAACACCAACCAGTTGAATAAAACTGTTTTTGACTAAGAGGTGGTTTTCCTCCTATTTGCGTACTTGTTTTATATCTTTATCCACTGCCCATAAACAGAAGGATTCCAGAAAACATTACTATAGCTTTCTGAATATGCAGCAGCAACAGGTATTTCTTGAATGCATCAGTCCATGGCAGCAAGTGGGAGGAAGGAAAGAAGACAGCAGAAGGCAATGGGTAAATACCATTTCACATAAATTACTGCAGAACTACTCTTAGCCTTAGTATACTTTGGTAACAGAATCTAATTTCAACACCCCCCATCCAAAAAAAACCCCAAACAAACAAACCAAACCAAACCAAACCAACAAACAAAAAAAAAACCACACACACAGAGAAAACCTCAATTTGTTATTTAAATAACAAAGGAACACTTTTGGGTTCAAAGAAAAGACATGCTTAACTCCCCAGAACACAGTTTCACCAACAGCATGGGGCAGTAATTTCCTTGTCACAGATTTTCAAAACCAGAACCAGATCACTAAAAACACAGGGCATGAGGAAAAAAAAAAAATATAGATAAGATCCTCAGTCTTCCCATGGCCCTGATGCCACATCAGAGGGCCCTGGGTGCTTGAAATCCCTAGGTCTACTTAAGCAAAACTTCTCCTGGGAGGAACTAAATTAGTACAAACAATGTCTGTTTTTGCAAGATCCTGAACGGGAAATCAAAAAGGTATTTCCGAAGTAGAAATGCTGCTACAAACTAGCCGTCATCTCTCAGACAATGTCTAGATGCCTAAATTACATCCCGGGTCACCTTATCTTCCAAAGCAGGCCTGGATTAGGAGGAAAGCACTAACCACGAGCACTAATTATGAAAAAGAACCACTAAGGTCTGAAGAAAAGCCACCACTTGTAGGTGAGACAGAGGGAAGGATGCAAGAACAGCAACTGTGCTTTTATTTTTGTTCCTGATTTTGGTCAGATCCAACAGCAGAAAGCGTCTAATAGAATTTGATATTCCTCAGGCAGACAACTACGAGGAACATTCTCTTAAATCTGATCTCAGTCTGAATAGCTGTCTAATGGAATGGATGGTTTTGCCTGAGCAATGCAAGTTATAGCCTAGGAAACTGTATTAATTCACACTACAGATCTGAAAAATACCAGGCAAAATTTAGCAACAGTTTATCCAAAGTAAAATACTATGCTTAATATATCACTGAAGTGTCACAAAGCAAGAAAGAGACAAGGCAGAATGAGGAATCATGCATTTCAGCCAGATTATTTTTTTCATAATTACCTCCTTTCAAACATGACTTTAAGTTGCAGTCGTTATTATAAGATTCAACTAATCGTGGCTCTTACTCGCTCTAATTATGCGGAAAAAACCAACCAAACAAAGAAAATACAACAATCAACCAACAAAACAAAACAAGAAACTTAGCAGGAATGGCCTATGATTTTTTTGTTCTTGTTTCACAGACACAGCAAGAAGAGTTGTTTACACTGAGGGGAAGGATGAGGGTGTTTGTTGCTATTTTCTTTTTAAAAGTCATACTGCTGTCCTAGAGGCACTTCCTGGACATCCTCTACCACCACAGCCTGGGTCAGGGCAGCAGTGTGCTCAGGGCCTCCAGGATCTTCTCTGGGAGACAGAGAGGGTCTGTGGCCACCCAGCTGTGTCATGACCCCCCAACCACTTAGCTTCTTCAAGCAGGCTGCCCTGCAGAGAGCATCCCCCTCCTCAGGAACCACGCCCTCCCACCTCCCCAAGCAGGGCAGGGACATATCCTCACCATGCTGCCATGCTGCTGAAGCAAGGAGCTTCCTTCACTGCGTGGAAACAGTTCTGCAGCAGCCAGACCCATGCAGCCTCACCTTGTGGCAGCACACACCAGCCCCGCACAGGCTGTTTGCAGCAAATGCCACCATAAGAGCACTCTGAAGAACACCACGGTTTTCCTCACTGTCCATCCTCTATCACAGACTTAGCTCTCCTGAAGTAGCCAAGTCATAAAAATGAGATGGATTTTGAAATAAGGTTTGACGAATTACATACCGACTGCTTAGTCAAAAGTACAACTAAGTTCACAAAACTACATGTTATCTTTTAAGGATAAAAATCTGTTACAAATTTTTTCTTGATCCAAACGATATCTTCATCTTCACTTTACTGCATAATTTAACTTACTGAACATCTACACAACCCTTCATTAAAATAATTCCAAAATACAGTTGGCCAAACAAACTTGCACAAATGAGACCCTGTGCTCAGGACAAAGACTTAAAGAAGGTAAACTGCATTCAGAGTCATTGCTGGGATACATTTCCCTTAGAAATAAAATGCTACCCTACAGCAAGGAAATAACAGCACAAGCTCTTCTAAAGGTCACTTGAAACTCCATCTAACACCGCACTATATTTTGCAGTAATTTTCATTCTTTTTTAAAAAACAACTGCAAATAAACACATGAAAGAGTGTTAATAATGCCAAATTAAGTGTATTTGCTTCGATTAATTGTACAGTAACATAAGCCAGCACATCATACATCAATGTGCAAAACAAAGCACAGGATGGCATTAGCCAGCTACAGTAAAAAAATCAACATCTTTACGTGTAGAGAAAAAAGTTTATTCATTATTAGACTTTTTTTTAAATGGAAACAAGTGTTAATTGCCTTCCACACATGGTATTACAAACTTTGACAACCTATGCTGAGACAGCTGACAAGCATGTCACTCCCACAAATATTGGACTTATCTGTCGATCACCACTTCCTGAGCCATGGTTTGCAACTGTTTACAGCATAGCAAAGAAGCTGGTGGCAGTTCCTTTTAACCCTACTTTGTAAGCTAAAGTGCTTCAGAAGCTGGTTAAAAAGCAGCTCTAACATCTGTGCAACAGTGCAGCATAGACAAGAACTTCACTGGCCATCCTATTCCTCAATCCATAACTGCCCTTGTGTTACAGCCATCTGAGCTTATATGGGTCAAGACAAGTAAGTGGTATCAACCATCTATCTCTCTTGTGACCTCATGCTGAAGAAAAACACCCAGGAAAAACAGACATAATGTTATTAAAACTCAGTGGATTGACGAGAATGCATGAACACACAATTCCGACAGCCAAAACTTGAATGGAATGATTTTGTTTTCTACAGTGTTTCAGCCCATCACATTCTGTGTTGTACATTACCTTGAATCAATTGACTCCAAACCAAAAAGAATTCACTGGTTTACGCTAGGCAGTCCCTTCACAGTTTTTACATCTCACAAAAAAAAAATTTCTGATGGGCAGGGTATTATACACCTATTAGATAAAGATTGTTTATCTTAAGCAACATATTCACTACTACATGTAATGGTAATAGGGCAGGTGGTCATGGAAACCCTGAACAATTATATTTTATGTGAAGTTACACGTATGACTAAGAGACGACCTATACAATTTGTTGATTTTGACATAGTAAGAGAAATTTATATTCCCTACAAACATGTACAAAAAACATACCTAAAGACAACCTCTAACCTCCTTTCACTATCCCAGAAACAATAAGCATTTACTATCAAGCAACAGCAGAGAAATAAAGGCTTTATCCTTTATCATATTCCCAAAACAGCTAAGAAATACTGTCTTAGTATGTTGAAACATAAAATAAAATGCTATGTCCAATTGCAGCTCTCACATAACTTGTCTAACTGCTGAAACAGTTCCACACAAGCAGCCAAGTCTTCCAAGCAGTTCTTTCTTAACAGCAGCTATGATCCACATCCAAATTCAGAACACAAATATTATGGGAAATTCTTGCTGAAAATATACCCACATTTCATCAAGATGACCGAAATTCCTCCTTCAAAAAATCATAGCCAGGTTAAAAGTCAGTGCATTTAAGAAAAATGCTTTTGTTTATACTAGTTATTATTTTTTTTATAGAGGATAAACCAAAAAAAAAAAAAAAAAAAAAAAAGGACAAAAGAAAAATTAAACCAGTTC
>JAAGNO010029545.1:54878-69782 GCA_033439905.1 Ceryle rudis
ATATACATTTTATAAAAAACAGAAAAAAAAAAGAAAAAAAAAGAAAAGAAGAGGAAGGGGGGGGGGGGGGGGGGTGCAGAGGGGTTAAGACTGTCCACGAGCACTTTCAAGCATGTTTTGTTTGTGTATGTACAGATAGCCTGAACTTACAGGCAACTGTACAAAGCCACCAGCCAGAACCTAAGATTAGCAGCAGGGGAGAGGCAACTGCTGGAGAGGCTGGCCATAGTCAGGCAGTCTGGGAAGCAGGTGACTGGACATGTAGACCAGAAAACAGGCAAAAATTCATATGGCAGCTGGGAATAAGCCATAAGAGGAGGACAGAAGGAATGTGTGTCAGAGAAGATAGTTAAGGGGCAAAGTAGGAGACTATGGTTCCACTAAACTGATGTCAAACTGGAGTTTCATATTGACTGTGTTCTTAGCTAGATACAGTAACATGTCAGATATTTATGACTTTTCTATTGCCAATCCTAATAAAGCTGCCTTTGTTACTCAAAATCTCTAAATATTTACAAGATATTCTCAAGGGTTTGTATTAGGAGAGACTTCAAAAAAAACCCCAACAAGATAAAAATCAAAAGCCTAAACTTACAAGATAAGGAACATTTAACAGGGCACTTTGGAATCTGAGAAGCAAGCTGAATTCTCCCATGTGTGTAAGAAACCTAACATGACGCTACACCTGTCCAGACACTGCACAGCTTTTGAGCAGCCAAGTAAAGCAGTGTTACAGTTTCGCCAATTCTGAATCAACATTTATCACTGGTTTGGGTTTTTTTGTCAATTTCTGTGAATAACAGTGTTTTCCAACTACATGCTATTGGTAATTAAGGTCCTAGTTAGTTAAGGCCATCCCTGCAGTTATCTGTTCATTTCTTCCATCCTGCAAACCACAACTCTGCAACCTTCTGCTGGAGAAGAGCAAGTCACGCAGCTGTCAGATTTCTATGTCCTCAGTACATAATAAAGCCTGTTTCTATGTTCACTTCAGTCTAACCAGCTTCTTGGCAGACATATCCTTAGTTTTGCAATGAGTCCTCTGGTTTCAGAACTCAAATTTCTGACTAGCTTAACTGGTAGATAGGATTGTGTCAAATTAACTAAACCACCATATAGAAGAGTCACTGGAAGAGATGATGGGCTGATACACCCTTACACAGAGGACTGTACATATGCTTGTGTGTAAGTTTGACCTTGCTAGACTAAACTTCTTTTCAAAATTTTGAAGTCTATGTGATTATCCCAAATATTACCGCAGAGGTTTTTCTAAGGCATTCTAACGGCCATTGGTAATTCAAGGGTTTGTGCATTCTTAACTCTTAGCTCTGCATTGCTGAAGGCCTCCATCACCTTGGAATTTATTATTATTCTTCTGTACCAACAACCAGATTGGAAATAACTAAATATATGTGGATGTACATATACACACGCACACACGTAATTTATTGATATGTCCGAATACCACTAAAGTGTCAAATGACAGAGGCTTAACTTAAATATTCTTCAATAAAGAAAGCACTGTAAAACACATCTGCAAACACTTCAGATCACTCTAGACAAGCCTTGGTCAGCAAAACTGAGAATCTTATGTTAACTAGTAATCTTTGGGCTGACTAGAAGGTAAGTAATTGAAGAAGTTAACACCAGACTCAAGGTATATAAGCAATTACATCCTGATGGGGTCTACAATTGCTTATTAACCAAAGAAAACCCTTCTCATACACTGAGAAGGCCCATCATGCTGGAAGGCATGCCAACAAACATGATGCTAAAGGAATTTTATACATTGGTAGTCTGGGATAAACAATGTTTTAGAATAGGCTACTATATACTTACTTACAAACTATCTTTAACTGCTAGTGTTCCCCTAGAGGCAAATTGAAGTTTAACAAGATCAGAAACAGACATCTCATGTCTATGTGCACAAACAAGCTCAGCACTACTATCACTGAAAATTTAAGTAATGTGATGATTTGCAATATTTTAAGACCAAATCCTCCAAAAAGTTATTATACTTGGAGTATATTCAATTAAATTTTCCTGAAATTAATTTAACTAAACTATTTCCACCAGTAAGTATTACTCAATGATACTAATAAAAGAGAAAACACATGTTAAAAGCTACCAGAAATCATTTCTAGAGAAATGAAGCAGAAAGTGACAAACAATGGGAGGAAAAAGTAAATGCAACTGGACTGAGTATAAAACAATGGTTGGAAAAATACATATTCAAGAGACCATTCTTTTCAAGTCTTGGAACAAAGTGATGTGTAGATAAGTGCCAAAAGAATATGCATACCATGACTTCACATACATCCTATTAAAAACAAATTGTGAGGTAAAACAGTAAACAAATGCCTCACACCCAGAAAAGTCTACACTGCCAGCTAATCTATCAATTCAAAACAAGAGTTTCTCATCTAACATTTCAAAACAGCTTTGCTCCTCCTTCTCTTCCAGCCTGCTTGAAAAATGTTTTACCTGTCCTGTATTTTTTCTAAAAGTACTATACATGGCATTTCTCAAACATGTTCAACTATCACACTCCTGGAAGTTTCATAGACTCCTGGACAATTTCTGTGTAATGTCTTCTAACGTGCTACTGCACTGTCACGCACCTGCTTTGCCTGCACAGCAGAGAAATTTTGCTTTGCAGAAGGCCACAGGCCCAGCCCCAAGCCCCCCCTCAGCGGAGTGGGTGCTCACAGGGACAGAGGGAAACCTGCAACCAGAGAAGGCATTACACAGAGCTCAGGCAATCCCTGGCCCAAATTATGCTGCAAATCTGCAAGGTGGGCTTTCCAGACTACTGCCCTTCTTAAATTTCTGAACTACATGAATAAAGCAATACTTTCTGTGGGAGTGAAAGAGTGCAACTAACGTGAGACACACACGATCCAACGGCACCTTTGCAATCACTTGCCCGAAGAGTTACTAAGCTTGACTTAGCTCTGTGCAACTGAAGTGGAAATAGGTTGACAGGATCTTTGATGGTTTTGCTTTCAGACTCCGTTTCTCACAAGCGGTGATCTATGGCAGTCACCCCATCACTTCAGGTTTTTCCTCTGTCTTCCAGGAGTTACAGACCCTTAGTCAAGCACATATGGACGCATCCTTCAGCTGCCTATAAGTGACTATGGACTAGTCATTAGTGAATATTGTATACATTAGCATACATACAGACATCTTCAATCTACCTACTTCATATTTTAACTGGTATTACAACAACAGTTAATGGTTACCTTTAAGGTGTTAAAGGTAATCTGAAAATAAACCCACTGAAGAAAACTGTCCTTAAAATGTTTCTTTTATTTTCCAAACATTTCAGGAGAGCTAACAGAAGAACCCATATCTCCCTAAAGTCTATGCTGCTTTTATACCACTGGAGCAACAACCCCCCCGCTAAGTAAAACGATTTCTTTAAAGCCCAGCAACAGCCTAAGGGACAACGCAATGGTTCTGCAATGATCTGCAGCCTTGCTACATTTTCTTCTCCACAGCCTGCTCTTTGCCTTTACTTCAAAATTACAGATATAGCTCCCAATTATTTATGCTTTTTGACATGCCAGTTTATATCATTTCTAAGTTTTTTGACTCTCAACATTCTCAACCTACCACTCACAATTACAAATTCATGTAAACTATGAATATAAACTATTAATATATTGAGTTAGAGAGAAGATTCGCTAAAATACATAAACTCTTACAACTGCTTCCACACTCCACAATGACACCCTTGTCAGACAGTCATTTTTAAACTTTTAGGAAAACTTTGTCCATTTTCCCAGTATTTAATTATTGGAATGTTATTACCATTCCCCAAATACACTTGCCTCCTACAACTCTCCTTAATGCTGACCTTGTGAACTAAGACAGTGCATACCCCAATCAATATTAATAACTTAGTAATATATCCTGAAGACAGTTTTACAGATTTATGTTCATCTGAAATTTTTTAAGAGGTTGAAGTTATGAAGTTTGATGCTATTACTTCTATGGTCACCAGTAATTGTGCAATATAGTATATTTAAGCTTCGTGCTAGACCAATGAAGTACTTCCATGTAATATAAGGGATTACTCATCATTTCACTGTCATGCTTTTGCTAAAATACAGGAATAAAAATTATTTTGTGAAAAATCCAGAGAAATCCAGCCATATAATGTACTTTTTATGAACAGTAATAGCATAATAAGAGAGAAGAAAACAAAATAAATAAATCTTAAAACTACTTGCTCAAACCCAATGTAAAAAAATATTTAGAACTATTGGGAAAAATTCATTTTCAGCGTAAGAAATCAAAGAAAATCAAACAAACAAATCAGAGTAAGACAGCACAAGTAATTTTTTTTCAGTATAAAATTTCAGATCTGCCAAAAAAAAATGGAAAAGTAAAAAAAAAAAATCAACAGGAGGTAAAGCTCAATTATAGAAGACACACCATGCCATCAAGCCTACACTGATCTTAATTTGAACAGAACTGAACATCCAGAAGTATGAAGTACCTCTTAACTAGAACATTATAAATTAGATTAAATTTATAGTAACATACTAAAGAGACTTCAACAGTAGATGGCCTCCTCTTCTTCCTCCCCATCTCCCCTGACCAAGAAGGTTAAAAATAGAGGCTTCCGTTTCCTTAGATTATTTCGCTTTAAACTTTTCTAGAGCACTGGAATTAGCTACTTTGCCAGCTTCCTACATTTGTCTTAGAAAAGAAGGAGTGTTAAAAACACGCTTCCATTTACAGCAGCTGAGGAAACTGACTTCTGTGGTTTGCATTATTATTATCTTTTGTAAATGACAAGTCCCTCTAGAAGTTGTAAGTGTCTCTTCCAAAGTTTCCCTTTGGATATTGCTCACCCCAGGGCCCCTTGCATCGGGTAATCTTCTGCACTTGCATATTTTTCTATACTTAAGCATTCCTTTGCAGTTAGTAAACGCAGATATTTTCAGTGCACAGCATTCAATTCCCCATATCCAAGAGCAGCTCCACTACTAGGAAGGAGAGCTCAAGAGATGCAGAAAGACAGCTTCAGCTCCCTCCCTCCCTGCCCCGAGCCTTGGAGGAAGTCGGAGCTGCAGGAAGCCTCTAACTTCCACCATGGCAGCCCAGCGTGGCCCCGGCCATCCAGGTCCATATTTTAAGGTTAGAAAGAACAACTGTCAACATCTAATTGACCTCCTGCATAAAACAGGCCACAAAACTTTAGCTGCTAATTCTTGCATCTAGCCCAACATCTCGTGGTTGACCTAGAGGATATTTTCCATAGTTTATATTGAAAAAGATATACATCACAAAGTACCTGAACTGTTTATCTGGAAGTATTGCTTACCAACAAACAAAAAGTAGCAGGTATCCAAATACTACTACAGTATAAAGTTGTATCAGCTACACGTTACCATAATGCAGTGCCACCCATTCACTAGGATGTCTGGTATGCTTCATTAGGCATTGCCCCATTAGGCAATTTTTTGATTGCTTCTAGTTCTGCTAGACTGAAGCTGTTTTGGCTGAAGTTCTCCCTCCTGAGGGTGTGCCTCATTCTCATCTCTTGTGAGAACTTTCAATTAAAACATCTCAGCCATTTGAAACAATGAAGTAGAGGAAAAAATGCTGTCCCTCCCCACCCACATGCTAGATAGAATTCCTACAGCAGACTCCCAGATAATCTCAGCACTACTAACACCAGGACTTGAAATTTTTACGTCTCCTACTATCCCCATGGAAAACTGTACAAGTTTGGTGAAGGTACAAGGGAGTGGAAGAGGGAATGTTGTTGCACATGCTCAGCATAACTCTGTGAAGTACGGAAGCCCTGTTCTTTACAGATTTCATCTCCAGTGAACACATGCCAGCTTCTCAGGACCTCTCCTGGCTACACACCCACCAAACCCCACTGTGCCAGGACCTCGTAAGGCTTGTTCCAGCTGCATGGAGCATCTCCTGAAAAACATATCCAGTACAACTCTGCTCCCTGCTCTTTGTATTCTATGAAAGAAGATCAGGAAGCCAGTTTCTCCTGGTACTGAGGCCTGTCTGAGTAACAAGCAGGTTGGACAGATGTATACAGAACAAAAGTGGATGTTTAAGTCCGACCCATTACAAAGCTAAACTCTTCTCAGTGCTAGCAAAAGGGATATAATGGTTCCTTTACTTAAAATACAGAAAATTACCTGCCCACAGAAATGATATGAAGCCTTGTCAGAGTAACTGTTTCCTGCATTTCACAGCACTTTGCGTTACTATCGGATAAAGCATCAAAACTTTTAGTTTCTTTAACTCCAGTTTACCTGCTTTCTTCAAAAATATTTATGGGCAAGACCTCAATGGGTCACCAATGGGACAAAGACATCAATGGGACTCCCTTGGTCTTTGAAGTGAGGATGGTAGGTAGAACTGTCTCCTGGCCTTACAAGCTGATCAGGAAAATTTGAGAGAGGAGGCAAGCTTTTCCCAACAATACCAGCTATTTCCAATTACTGAAAGATCTCTGAGTCGCTTGAAAGAGGGAAAAAATCCACAGTTTTGAGAAAAGTGTTGTAAGCTTGATTGCTTAGTTGGGTTGATGAACAATACTTAAGGAGATCCAGTAAAAGGAGGACACAAAGCAGACTGAACCATGATTACTATTCCAGACAGCAGATGCCTAATGTGTGCTGAAAACTTTGTGACTGAAGTCTGGTTAAGAGACCAGGACTTCAAAAACTTATTGCCAGCTTCTCAAAGACTATTGGGAAATCAGAATGAACTGAAAGGGAAACTATAGCAAATGGGAAGGCAGGAGAGCATACAAGCATGACGGAAAATTCCCAGAGAAATGTGGTGATGACTCTTACACACTTACTCTGCTCCACACATTTTCGTGTTTCATTTTCAAAAAACATTTTCTTATTACCCATTAAGCAAGAAGACAGACTTTCACAAGACAGCTGTGGAAAAAGAAAGAATATCCCCTCTTTCCACCCCCATCTTGTACTTATGCCACAACTGAACAACTAAGTTGAAGAAAAGATTTTCTTACCATTTCCTAGACCACCACTGCTGCCAGGAAAGCCTGTCTTCTGCTGTCACACTTCATCTAGCTTCCTTTTGCAGGTCTTACTTTCCCATAAGTGAACTCAGATGTTTACACACATCAGCATTCTCAGCTCTTCCCAGTGTTAAATTGACAGGATGATTATTCACAGGATTTGGATTTTCTGATTTCATACTGCCACAGCACAACAACAAGGAATTACTGAAGATGGAAGCTGTCAGAAGAGCAAAGGTCTTTTTCAGCCCATCCCTTCCCTACTCATCATCACAGTTGAAAGTCTCATCCTAAATTTTTAACGGCCTCAAGAAATTAACTTCCTTGACAATTTTCTCAAATTCTAATTAGACTACAATGAAGATACCACCGGTTAAATAAATTATCATCATATTGCATAAAATCTATTTCTCCTAAAAAATTATTACATTTACTTTTTTTTTAAATCATCATTCAGCAGCACTGCTTTTCAGCTCTTCTGATCACCTGCAATATCTTTTTCAGAACAGCCTTCTGAGGCAAGGAGCCTCACTGCACACAGTTAAACCCTGTTTTGCTGTGCTACACTTTAATGGAAGACAAAAGTTTTATGAATATGCCTGGTCTAGACCCCCTCCTTTCCTGTGGCCATATATTGAGCAATGTGTCTTACAATGAGTTAACGCTTCCAATTCCTGCAAACGTTAGTTTTATAGAGATGATTAATTTTCCCCAACTCCTCTCAACAAAGAGGCAGTAATCAATACCAGACAACACCAGTCAAGTCTCAAGTGGAATCTGGGGAAGAACACTGATACCACCCCACCCAAAACAAAACCACAAACCCCAAATTCTCTAAACCAGACAGCAACATGCAAGGCAGAATACCAACTGTCCAGGACATCTCTAAATCACACTGCTTTCTGAAGTGGCATTACAGCGATGCTAAGGACTGACATCCATGGACTCAAGCGCACTTCTACTGGTGGAATAGTCTCTACTTCTCAAAATTCCAACAAACACATAAAAAGGGCACTATTCAGCATCTACTCCTTCCCAGAAAATGAACACTGACAGAAGCAAAGGACACGATGGCATCGTTGTTGCCATAACAAAACTCCAGAATACTTAAAAGGGTAACACACAATTTATTGACAACTGAGCCAAAACAATTTCACAATGTCACATTTTATGCAATGTAACATTTTATGCAATCCAAGAACAGTATAAAATTGAACAAAAAAAACACTTGTAGAGCTCTTGTATAAGGACTCTAATTGCTTTTACAAAGAAAACAAATTACACAAATGCCATTTTCAATAGCAGCTTGTCTAACACAGTTTCATTTAACATGTATTAAAGACACTGTAAGATATTGTAAGCATGGACAAGATCTTCTGGCAACTTTTAACATCCATCAAACTTTAATGTTGAGAAGGAAAAAAAAAAAAAAATCACTGCCTTCAGAGATCCAAGATTAATGTTTTAATTAATTTTTATTTCTTGCTTCCTTCAGAAGTAGCCATGAAAATTAACTCACCTTGTCCTCAGTAAACTGCTCATCCTCATATATTTTGAGCAATTAAGCCCAGCACATTCTTCCATTGTTTTGAACCTAGACTGCTTTGATCTCCAATCTCCAAAACAAGAGAACCACAAAAGTATTCTCAAACACGCCTTCCAAGATCAGACATGTGCTTACCCATACACACACATAATAGCACAAATTACTCTGTTTCCTTCACATTAGTGTCAATCACAAGCTTTTATAAGTACAAATTTTGACTGTACAAAATATATAGCTATCCAAACAACGACAAAAATACTTCCTACTGTATCTACCTTTCTTTCCTGGAAGCACCCAAAGGCTCTCTCGCAGCACTGGAAGCCATCCCAACCCTCCAAAGCTGAGGGCTGCTGCTTCCTATGCAAGGAACAGCCAGCCCCAGCAGCACCTCCTCGAGCACCACACCAGTGTCACTGCCTTGCCTCATGGCACACACTGCCCAGGCTCATTCCAGTGTGCAGGAGTGGGACAAGTTCTCATCTCAGGGGCTGGCACAGGAGCAGCACATGCTGACAGCTCCACAATGCAGCATCACAGAGGAGAAACCAGAGGGTTATTTGACACTCATTTATAAATGCAGTTTCTCTTACCACATGCTGTCAATAGTTGCGCACGTCTTACTGATTTTCAAGGAATTCTGATAACCTTACAGCTACTGCTTCCCCCAAACAAACATCAACCCAATACAGAGGAAGCTTTTTTTAACTGAACCTACATAGTTGAAAGACACAGCTTAACACATGAAAGTACACTTGAAGAAGATAAGAAACATCCACATTTATCGTATTGTGCTCAGCAAGCACAACTGTAATATGAGTATGAAGATCAATAAACCCTTACATTTTTAAAGTTCCTTAAAAAAACATTGTATCTACTACTTTTGATAGCAATGCATAAAGGAGGAGGGGAAAGAGAGAAAGAGCATTCCATTCTCAAATCAAGATTGCTCACTGCTACATTTCTTCCTGGCGTCATCAGCAAAACCTTTTTTCAAATATCTAGGCAAAGACAACTCAGGAACTGAGGTCTTCTGCCTTTGGAAGGCTGTAACAGAAAATGTCAAAATACCATCAATTTTAGCAAGGGCTTTACAAAGGAAATGCATGAACATTAGCAAACAAAGCCAAAAACAAGAGAACTGAATCTTTACATTTGTTTTGTATGTATCCATACAGTTGCATTATTCATTTATAATCAGGACACCATCATAAAGTTAAGCAATACCTTAATTAGTACCCACTTGAACACTAGATAGAAGGAGTTTAAAAATAATAGTACACAAAAAGAACATATAGCAGAACAGAGAACTGAACCCCTATCTCCCAAGCATCAAGCCAGTACTCCTGAACCATACTCTCCCTTGCTTTGCAGAGGCATGATTGAAATAGGTAAACAATGTTTTAGGACTGGTATTTCACAACAACTAAAAGAGGAGGTCAGAAAAGACATTGCAATAATACAGTTGACAGATAGAGCAATGAACCTAAAGCAGGATCTTGGAAGACTGGGATGAAAAACTTAAAGGTGCTTTTCTCTTGCTATCCTGTATTTGAAAGGAGTAATTTAATGGTCTACTTTGAAGATGCAACTTATCCTCCAGGTAGCTATTGTGATCGGATTCTATTAGAAGACTTCATGAAGTCATGGCTTTATTCCAAAGCTGTTTGTTTAAGATAAAGTTATCAGATACAAAATGATATACTACTGCAAATGAACAGGTAAGAACGTGATTATTTAACTAACACTGGTGATACATCCTATGAGGATACACATTCTACATATGCTTTATAAATACAATCCTAGGGGAAATAACTAGCGCCTACAGCTCGCACAAAAAGAACATTAACTGATCTCTGTAAGAAAGTACCATTACAGTAAAGGTACTGATCATTCATACAGTGAATTAGTTACTCCACACCACCACTTCTACAGTTTGTCTACACAGGATATTTCCAGCAGACCCAAAGCAGCTCTGCCCTGGCTCCCATGCCTACAGCTTCCAGCTACTTCAGTGTGGCACAGAGCTCCATCTAATACAGCGTAGCCTACCCAGGGCTTGTTCGCTCAGGTTCAGTGATGAATTAACCACAGCCTCCTGGCTCCTGACCAGCTCAAAGCACGAGCCGAATTTGCAACATAGCATTTAGACACAACTGAGAGTGTCTCATAATGAAATTGCTTACTCACCTTATTCACCTCACTTACTTCATCTAATGGAATAAACTACTCACCCATATTGCTACACAAAAAGCATTCACACAGAAGATGGAGAGCCCTGTTTGTTCACACCCAAGCTTACTGAACTTCAGCTTTTACAGGTAGAAAAATCTGTCCTTAATGAAGGTCAAAGTGAACAATCTTTGCTGCCAGCAAAACCAATGGCACCCACTATCCTGAAAGTATTTCACACAATACGTCTCTGATCCTTCTGAACAAAAATGGCTGTTAACAGCTCCAGGAGGTATATTAACAGCAGGTATCACACTGATAAACTTTCATCAGGACTCTGGATCTCTAATCAAGATTACACCACTTGCTCACGCATACAGGAAAGCAAACCTAAAAGCCAGGCAGTGTACTACAGGTAACAGCCCAACAGCTACACTGGAAACTTAAATCTGTCTAATGCTTTGTTTCATTTGGGGCTGGAATAATGCATCCACCGCACACGCACCACAGAATGATTACAGTCCAAGCCTGTACCATAAAATCTGGCACACTAATCTCAAAATGTATTTCTATTATTTACTAGGTATTAAACATCACTTGGTTTTTAGGAATTGGCTTCTGTTTCAATGAACTGACTACTAGCAGACAACAAGGGTGTAAAAAAAAATAAAATCAAGGGCTGTAGTCCCTGTCTATAAAAAACAGATGTTATTTTTATTTATTAATAACAATATTAATTAATAGACCTAAGTCTCTTTGGTTTTTATTCTATTGATGAGTTTCAAATTTTAGGGAAATCCCATTGATAATTCAAATAGAAACATAGAAATGTCCGAGTTGGAAGGGACCTCTAGAGGTCATCTAGTCCAACCCCCCTGCTGAGGGCAGGGACATCCTCAATTACAGCAGATTGCTCAGAGCCTCATCAAGTCTCACCTTGAATGTCTCCAGGGATGGGGCCTCAACTACCTCCCTGGGCAACTTGTTCCAGTGCTCCACCACCCTCATGGTAAAGAACTTCTTCCTTCCATCCAATCTAAATCCACTCCTTTCTAATTTAAAACCATTTCCCCTCATCCTTTCACTACAGGCCTTTGTAAACAGGCCCTCTCCAGCCTTTTTATGAGCTCCCTTCAGATACTGCAAGGTGGCTATGAGGTCTCCCCGGAGCCTTCTCTTCTCCAGGCTGAACAATCCCAGCTCCCTCAGCCTGTCCTCATTGGAGAGGTGCTCCAGCCTCCGATCATCTTCATGGCCCTCCTCTGGACCCGTTCCATCAGGTCCATGTCCTTCCTATGCTGAGAGATCCAGAGCTGGATGCAGTATTCCAGCTGAGGTCTCACCAGAGCAGAGTAGAGCAGCAGAATCACCTCTCTTGATCTGCTGGCCACACTTCTTTTGATACAGCCCAGAATGTGATTGGCCTTCGGGGCTGCAAGCACACACTGTCTGCTCATGTCCAGCTTCTTGTCTATCAGCACCCTCAAGTCCTTTTCTGCAGGGCTGCTCTCTGTCACCTCCTCCCCCAGTCTGTATTGATAGTGGGGATTGTTCCGGCCCAGGTGTGGGACCCTGCACTTGCTCTTGTTGAACCTCATGAGGTTCACCTGGCCCCCCCCTCCAGCTTGTCCAGGTCCTTCTGGATGACACCCCATCCCTCTGGTGTATCAACAGCACCACTCAGCTTGGTGTCATCTGCACACTTGCTGATGGTGCACTCCATCCCACTGTCTATGTCACTGATAAAAATGTTAAACAAGACAGGCCCCAGTATGGACCCCTGCGGGACACCACTTGTCACTGCTCTCCATCTGGACTTTGAGCCACTGACCACTACCTATGAAAGTTTATGAAAGTAGGAGGCGAGAAAGCGAGAAACCCATGTTTATAATTAATCGGGTATTAGAAAAGTTTGCTCGGGAGCAAGTGGATGCAAAGACTCAAAATGCAAGGCAAAAAGCATCCGGCAGAGCTTTCACCTTTCCAGACACCAAAGTCAATCAGCCATAAGACACAAACCCACAGGAAACCAGACTTCATCAGTTCCGGCACTCACGGAAATACCTGATTTCTATAAATGGTAACATTTTCCACATAACATTTACTGCAAGCTTCTTTAGCACATCAAGCTCTGTCCCCTGCAAGGCATCTCCCTGCCCTACCCTAAACATTCAGGTGCGAGCTACCCAAATATTTTCCCTTCCAAATGTTATTTTCTTTTAAAATACATTAAATATTTCCTTTAAAAATCCACAGCTAGTGCTATTTATGTGACTATTTGCTGGGTGGAACAAAGTTAGATGCTAAGCTGGAAATACCATAACAGCTGAGTATTTTAACTGGCAACACCCTTGTAATGACATGCCTGTGTGTCATATCAGCTATAGACTCCGCAACCTTACAAATCTCACATCTTCCAGCTTGAAAAATTAATTCAGCAGGTTTATCAGATTTTCATAAGCGCACATTCACAGACATTCTTGCATTAAAAAAATATGCAAGACTGTTACATTAAGTGTACACTCACAAGTTTGATGCTTGTCAGTAACAAACTCGGGAGCCAACTCAGGCAGGTCAAAATGCCATCCCTCCAAAACTGGATAAAACTTTTGTGCCGTGCCATAATAAAAGTGATGCTACAGTAACTTTTCTGTAAAATAAAAGCCCAAAGTGGAGGTCATCTGTTGTTTTTAACACTGACATCTTATTTCTTTCCACATAAAAGTCAATTAGCTTTATTACCTGTACTGCCCCATCAATAGAGGTGTGCACTATTTACGTAGATTAGCAGCGTTATACAAGGAACTTGTCCTAAATAAACATAAACTGTAGAATAAGGATGCTGCAATTCCTTGTGCATCTAACACTGCTGGGCTTGGGAAACTTGTTTTCCCCCCAAATTTGAAAGCAAGCGTGTAGCAATATACACAAAGCCTATGCTACGTTTTCCTTACCAGAGGCACCAGATGTATTGGAAAAAAATGATTCTTTCCCAGTTTGACTATTTCCTGATAGTTTGTTGCTGCATTTTCTATCTTGAACTCTGCTGAGATTTATTTTGTTGCATTTTATAACAAGGGAGAGAAGAAGAGTGGAGAACTGAGGTAACACTGGATTCAGTAATCCAGTAGATATCAGAGTCTTGATTAAAAAATATTTCTCCTGATTAAAGGCAACCCACCCATGAGAATCAAAGAGATAGAAATTTGGAAAAGTGCCAGTTCATACAATAACTCTGTTTATTTGTCTTAATAAATATTTAAGAAACATGACTTGTGGTACTTGATATAACTGAGCCTGTGGTTAAAAGGCCTTTCCCTGACATAAGCAAATACAGTCTATCCTCTTTATTTGTCCGACTTCTCTTCAACATTCAAGGCTAATCTAGTTTTAGGTCAGGAAAAGGACTGTGGTCTATCATTTTAAACAAACCATTGTAGTAAAACGTGAACAGGAAATTCCTAACTACACTGTTCAAAGAACAATGATTAGAAAAACAACGCTAGCTCACAGGGTACAAGGAGCCTACAAACTATCACAGGACAGTGTGGGTGGAAAATAAAAAAGTAAAAAAATCTAACAAAATGTATTAAGTACAGACAAACAGTCACTTTGCTCATTTTTTATCCCCCCCTCCCCACTACCCACCAGGGCCAGGGGTCCTTCAGACCTTGCCAAGGGAGAAACCTTCAGATCTGTAGGGGGAAGAGTGCAGTATATACAGCTCTGTCTGATACCTTGGAAATATCCGGCCTGCGGGAGTTAGCGCAGGCATGCCATTCATTCCACAACATATAAATGCCCTCTTTAGAGCCTCATCTAAGCAGGAGTTTCATCTGGATTTTGAGGCACAGGTCTGCCTTGTTTTTCAATAAGCTGTAAGCTATTTTTACTTAAAAAGCACCAAACACCAACATTTTAAAAACTTGCCTGCTAGCATACAGACAGTATAGAAAATGAGTAAAATGTGGACTCGAGGAAAATCTCCCATATTAGTATTCTAGTCATAGCACAGATTTCCCTCTCCTAAAAAAAAAAAAAAAAAGAAAAAAAAAAAAAAAACAACCCACACTGGGGGGGGCCCCCCGGACAAAACCAACAAAACCTAAATGCTCAAAACCCCCAAAATCACGTATTTTAAATTCTACCAGGG
>JAAGNO010029545.1:69882-84357 GCA_033439905.1 Ceryle rudis
TCCAATAAAAGCACAAATTTCCACCCCAAAAAAAAAAAAAAAAAAAAAAAAGAAAAGAAAAAAAAAAAAAGGAAAAAAAAGCAACCCACACTGGGGGGGGGGCCCCCGGACACAACCAACAAAACCTAAACGCTCAAAACACCAAAAATCACGTATTTTAAATTCTACCAGGTGTAGAAGTATCTTAAAACATTCAGAAATTCTTTAACCAAACTGCTCTGACAGCTATTTGGAAATTATTCTTGTAAAAGTCTGGACATCTGACCATCTTAACTAACAGGGAGGAAAGAAAAAGATTTATTTCTAATTTGAGACAGAAATCACAGTAAAGAGGAACTATTTTAACATAATGTACTAACATTGCATTAGGAGTCTATTAATCTGCTGAACACCTCAGGAAAACGATTTCTTTTCTTTACAGGAAACATACCCTAAAATATCTGGATACATATTAAATGTATATATGTATCCATTTAGGTACATACGTATCCGGATATGTATTAAAATCTTTATCCACTTTGAAAAATATGCTTCAGAAAACACAGATAAAAGGCCAAAGACAGAAAAGTGAACATATGATCTCCAAAGACTTGTACTTCTAAAGAACACTACTCATGGAATGGAGAATGGGGAGAAAATTTCCACAGCCAGGACACTATCCATAGTTATGTGGTATTCCTACAGGAACCGAGTATTGGACATAGGGTAATTTATTTTTTTAAAGAGGACAGAAAAGTCTTTTATAATTGTTCCACACATTCTAGATATAAAGAAAAGAAACTTACGGTTGTGATTAAGGTAAAAAACATGATTGTCTTTATCAACTGACTTCAGAAAGAACAAAACAAATCTCTGAAGAACAGCATGGGCAAACAGTCATATGTGCAAAACTTCAAAAACCCCAGATGTTCACATACCATACATAATTACACAAAGGAGATATTTCTGAAACTTATTACAGTTAAGTTTGAACAATAAAGTGAAGCAGCTGTATTTCAAAACCACGCAACTTTTTTAAAATTTTGAACCCCCTACATGTAAGGTGTTGGAAGGCAAAAAAAATTATCAATATCCTCTTTCAGATATGATTTCCATAAGAATCAGGTAATGGCCAAAAAGCTTCATACAAGCCTGAAACCAGTGAAAGAGAGAAAGTCTGTAACTCAAGGATCCAAATCAAGCCCTGGTCAATAGTAATGAAAGCGTATTACCGCCTTAGAGTTGTTTGGCAGATACTGTGAAACAGAATGGAAGATGCAGCTCATTCCTCACAGGCAGATGTCCAGAGGACAAGATTAAACTACATCATCACTGTTACTGAACAGAAGCCCTAAACAGGCATGGGCAGATCTACAAGATTATTCCCAGAAGTAATTTACCTAACAGGACATTACAGCATACTCTGGTACATGAAAGTTTACTCTCTACCTGTAACAAGCTCTACTTGATTGTTCTACTAAGTAATTTCATGGAAGGGAAGAGTTTACAAAAATGGACTATTTTCCATATTCACTGGAGTTTCACTGTGAGATTTCCAGAATATTGTTATAAGTTTTATGAACATTTGTTTAATAAAAAAAATAATCTATATATAGGTCTTCATCCATACAAACTGTCTGATGTTTTGCCTTTTATTATGTCATAGAAAGACATCCTATAACCTGCTTTAGCATGAGAATTGGTTTGCATCTAAGCTCAATGAAATGTTCAAGGTTTTTTTAGTTGCCCTTCTGGGAAAACTTAAAAGACTTTTTTCGAAGCACACTGCACACTCCTAGAAGAGAAAAAGTTGAAATACCACAATCTGTGCCAAAATTTTCACAAGCTATGTGAAAATGTATTTAAAATAAAGGTAGTTGCTAATTCCCTAAGATGTCTTTAATTCCTGAGAACTGATTCAGTACAAAGAAAGGAGGTTCTGAGTGACATTCACAGCCAACAATAGGAAATACTATTATGCTTTTCCCTTTTTAATAGACTGTTTGCCAACAGATGCATTGACACTTCCCCAAGCTTCATATAAGCACATACAGAAAACTACTAAAACAAGAATTTGCAAAGCAGCTTAACTTACAATAACAAAATAATTCCTGGAACGTTAAACACAGCATCTTCATAGTACCATCAATCAGAATCAAATAGTCAGCCTGATCATAAACTTCTTGACATTTTACTCCAAAAAGCAGTCTAAAGGGAAAGGTTGATTTTTTTTTTTTTTAGTAGAAAATAAAGGGTTTATTTCACAGTTTCTTGGGGGGAAAAAAATATCCCAACCTACCACTTTAATGCGGCTCAAGACAAGTATGAAGAGTTCAGCAGATATTTTTTTCCCCTCAACATTACCATCTTCCTGAATAGAAGGCACTTAAACCAACACACTCCAAGAATGGCAATCATGCTCCACACTGCAGATCAATTCAAAGAGACTTAGCTGGAACTAGACATTCATTAAGATCAAAGAAAATGCTTCTTAAATTCAGTGCATTACACACTGTTAGAAGAAATCAAGAAGTTTAGCTGAAACAGCATACAAGATTCTCCAAGTGCAGAGAACTATGAAATACAAACAACACAAAAGGAAGGATCAGGCCAAGCCCTAGGATCTCTCATTCCATCTCTCTGCACGCTTCCCTTGACCAAGGCAAAAGGCTTAAGGAATGTGCTATTTCTTGGACTCCTGTGTAAGTATGTTGTAGCTACTTTTGATTAACTGGACAGTCACTTCTTTCTGAAGTCCTCAGTATAAACAAGTACATTAAAATACTGGACCATGTGTGCATTAGACTGCAGGTTGAGAACCGAGTGAAATCAAAAAGAAGTTTTCACAACAGATCTTCCACTTGGTAACATGAGATTTACTCCCAAAGTTCCCCTGGAGCCAACACAAATTTATGGCTAACCAGCCCAGATGCAAAACACATCCAATCGAAAAATACCTGACATTTCTAATTAAAAAGCTTTTGCTTTCCTTTTGGGAAAGATAATGTTTAAAACCTCTGTGAAACATGGAGGTTTAGTCAAAAGGATGTCTTCTGACATACAGACAAGACAGAAGCATCAAAATCAAGAAGTAGGCTACAATGGATTATCAAAGTACTTCTAAAAGAATAATTCACTCTCTGAAGCATTATCGAATGAAGAAGCTGGAAGCTCATGAGTGTAGGTGTATTTAAGGACTGTATTTGATTACTCAAGAGGAGTCTCAAGACATAGATAAATTAGACCATCATTTCAAAGGGCAGCATTTTTAACCAGCCCTCTGCAAGCTGGTATTGGTAAACATCTTTCTAAACAAATAATTCTATAATCTAATTCACCCAACTGAGCAGTTATGTTGAACACAGACTCCAATTACCTGTGCAGAGTTCTGAGCACATGGCGTTTATTTATCACAAATCTCAGCACACCCATAACCACAAGAGCACTGCTAGGTTTTTCCTTGAATAAACTATGAGCTGGCACAAAAGCAAAGATAAGACAACTCAAACCAACACAAAGTAGCATACACATTTTTTATTTAAATATCATCACTCGGTACACTGCAAATGAGTTGGAAACAAGTATATGAATATGCAGTACGAACATATATGTTCTTTCCCTGAAATTTTGACAAATTATTGCATATCCAGTCTTTCACACATTTCCTTTGTTTTTGTAATTTTATAAAGGAGAAGTCAGTTATGCTTTCTCCAGCTTATAATGGATAATTATCAGGTTAACTCCTGTTCGTCATGAATTCTAGTAGTAAAAGGCTATTTAGATAACACTAAAACTCATCTATGATCCAACAGCCATGATGGTAACTAAATTAAATTTTCTTGTGCTTCGTGGTTAACTTATTCTGAAGTTTGGCATTCAGGGATTTTTACCCGTATGCCATATCTTATCTTTAATGCTGTGAGTCTTAGTCTTATTCAAAAGATGTAATCTAGGGAAGCAGAAAATACGCATGTGTTTAAACAGTGATTGCCAAACACACAAAACACTTTCTCCATCTACAACTTATCCCTGCATTTATAAGAAAACAACAACAACAAAACAAACCAATGACACACATCAACACACACCACAATGGTAGTTTACTTTTTATTCTAAAATTCTTTTTTAGGCTTGCATGGAATTGATGTTCAAATCACATTAACTTCAGACTCTACGCTCCCTTGAGAAGTATGTCACAATTTGTTTATGCTATACAATTAGATAATTATGCAGTACTTCATCTGCCTTCCCAAACATGGATAAGCCACTCTTTCTAAGAACTCATTATGTATTAAGGTTAGAATTCTTATTTTTAGCTGTTTAAACTGCAATCCAAGGTTAAATAAATCAATTCTGAAATATTATGCATTTTCAACTTTGATACCAAGCTTTGAATTGTGCCATAAAGAATCCTAATCACTGTGTGCGTGAAAGAGCTTTGACCTGAGTACAATATAAATCAAAATAGTTTCAACAAGATTCTCTATAGATATTTCATCTTGAAAATAACTCTTTCAGAAAGCTATGAAAGATAGCCTTTGATTCTCTGTTGCTGGTTCAAGGGTGTTGATATCACTGTACTTTTTTTTTGTCCCATTGCCAGTTAAATATACTGAAATAGAAAAGTCTTTGAAAACAAAAATAAAATAAAAAAAAAACCCTAGTCACTTCAGTTTTTGATATTCACTAATTCAGCTCTTGATAGCAATCAGCTCCTTCAGCCAAAAAAGCTAACAGTACAGCACAGAATCACCTCCAACCTGCAAACCACAGAGAGACCACCAAGCTCATCACTGGACACGTGAGCCTTTCCTACTCCCCAAAACACCCACAAAAAGGTAAAGAAACAAACTGAGAAAATATTCCAGCTTATTTGATCATGCGACATATATCTAGAACAAGACCTGCCAGGAAGCTGGCTGCATTAAACTGCTGACTCAAATGATTCAATGGGCCATTAAAAGTGACACATCATGTCTCGCCATGCTTTTAGCACACCCTAACTGTACTAAGTTGAAATTAATTTTCCTATCTGGAACAGAATCAAGAAATGATCAAGACCCTTGTAGCATGGCAGAACAAAGCCTACATCCACATTCCCTTGCCATTAAAGGCTAGTTAAGAACAGAGGGATTTCTCTCTATAAAATATGTTGGGGATTGGTAGCAAGGCAAAAAATACAACACCAGAGTTCCCACTCATCTCCATAAGCAGAGACAAAAACCTTGTCTATCTTAATTCAAATATTACAACCTCTTCCTCTATAACCTGGCAATTTCAACCTTGACCTTGATTCAGTCCCTTAAAAAATTCCCCAGTCACACTGTCACAATCTTTTGATGAGTTATAGCTCCAAACACGGGGGACAAAACCACCTTCCAAGTCCCCCCAGTAGCTGCTCTGTTACTACAACAAGCCTTTTCGTGCTCCACCCTTCCCCAGTTACACCCTATGCTTCTACACCTAAACAAGATCTTCCTTGGAGGTGCTCCACTGTCAAGTTCCTCGCTGTATCTAGCTGATCTTCAGTTCCCCCTCACACACACCCCCAAGGTATCATGCTACTGATATCCGTGCCAGACACCCATCTGGTCCCAGATTCAATTCACTCACGCACCAACTTTTGTCCCTGCCAGCCATGGCAATGATCACCAGTGACTTTACCAAACCTTTCATGAATGTTTCTAAGCTGCTGCCAATACCCCATACTCGGTCATCAAATTGGTTTTTCTGCTTGTAGCCCTCTTACTTTTTAATAGCCACTTCAGTGCTGCTACTCAACTGAAAAACTGACTCGACACCTATTTAATTGATTTCTGTTGGCTTTCTTACATCCATCTTACATCTGAAAAGTGAATCCTTCCTTTTAAGCATAACCTGAAGCTCACTTAGAAATATGTTGCTTTATTATGAGGGTACTTTAAAAATCAGGACCACCATTCACAAAGATGATTTACCCAAAGAAGGTTTTAAACTGACTCATCACTTTTGCCTAAGCCAATTTCTTACTGAATTAAACTTAATTGATGTAAGCCACTTAAATACCCATCTGCCCTGAAGGTTAAGTCAGCTTAGGGAACTAAACCGACTGAAAACTACCCTCCCCAAAAGTGACAAATGAAGTACTGCACAGAGCTTTATTCTCTTCATTTGTCTTACTGTGAAGTCAGATAAGCACCAGCACGAGAGGGTGGAGACCATGTGGCTGGCAGGGAGGACCCTGCTGCTTTGGCATTAACTAACCAGTAGCTCAAGGGTGCTGTATTGCAAAACCTTGCTAAGCATACACACTGCTCCACCACAGTGGACAGAGAGGTAGGAAAAGTACCTAACAGCGTGTTTTCCTTAACTACTTCCTTTCAACCAGAAACAACTTGAAGATTACTTAAAAAGCTGTGATACTGTCTGACTCTGCTGGTGAATGTGAACTGTCACATCTGCAGCAGATAAGATATTCAGGAAGTTCTATTTTTAACTGTAGGCAGAAAAAGTATTAGTTTTACTTTGTTTCATGGAAATATCAACTAAATACTTCTGTCTGGCCTCACACACAACTTTATAAAGCTCTACTTTACAGTAAACAACATAAAATTATAAAACAACATTACATTTAACAGGCACCTCTGTGAATCTTGTTAACAGGACTTTTCCTATAGATAAATTTCTAATTTTTTTTCTTGCCGACAAATCATTTGTTCTTATGTTTTCACAGTGCTGTCACTATATTTATATTTGCTAAAAATCACTAAGCTGTTACCTCTCAAACTAAACTTATCACTAGAATCCAAGCCTAAATAGGATTTTTTTTTTCTCCAGATAATAACTTAAACCCAGCCCTAGCCTTGTGACATTTTGAATCGTGCATTCTCACATGTGCAGATTTTAGATCCTGAAAAGCAGACACTTCCCACACACGCCCCTTAGAAGATACGTTAATGCAAATACAGAATTTAACAATGCTCGGTGCTGTTTAATGACAGTAAATACAACCATTATGCCTATATTGACTCAGATATGCATTGATTTATGCAAACAAGAAACAGCCGAAGTACCTTCTCTGACAGTTCTGAGCACTGACAATATGCAACAGACCTCAGTTTATTAGATTCAACTCGTGTGAGGCAGTCAATACTGTCTCATACAACCCTTCAAGAAAAAGCCCTCCTAACATCTGCCACTGCGCTACTGTAACACACTGAAGTCACAAATGCTAATTTAGTCCTTTCTAGCATGCACAGAGATGCAATAAGGCAGGTGTCTGCATTCCTTATCCAACTGCTGAAAAATTAGAGGTAAAAAAACTAAACACAAGCACAAAAAAAAAACCCCTTCGCCTTCAACAAAATATTGAGCAGCTCAACATCATTTTTTTGTTTAATGAGGTTACTGTGGCTCACGAGCTGGTTTGATCCTTTAGCATACGTTAGGTCTTGAAGTTTTATGTTACCTAAGCTACACTTTCAAAGTATGTGTATTTCAACCTGTAAAACCCAATTAAATAAACTATAATTCACTACTATTGTACTATAAAGAAAATCTTTCATCTTTAGAAAGAAACACTGGATACCTCCCAGCTCTACTTTCTGAGACACTGAAAAAACACTAAAAACATTTATAATCCTCCATGACTGGAGATGTAGGAGTCATTTTTAACAATGCTGAATTATAAGAAAACACAAATGCTTACTTGATACAGGCATTGCTTTTTCCCCACACAACATAAATTTTACAAGAAATTAAAAGCTACTTTTAAAAAACATTTAAATCAGAGAGCTGAGATCAAGGGGGGTACAATAATTTCAAATTGTTTTCCATGAATCAGCTGATTAAAATTTACTTGATATCAGAATCTATCAAACTACCAAAAGACAACTTGAAAAACATACCCAATACCAACATCAGTTCCGGGACAGTTGTACCTATGTTCATTTTTAACTATAAACTTTTTCATGGAATTCACTCACAATATAATAAGTATCTGTCTGCTTAAAGATCTCCTGGCCAGCATGGAAAAAAAGAAAAAATTAATGTATCTGACTCCTGAAAGGCAGAGGAGTAGACTTATCGTAGCATATATCTATGTGAGACTTTCAAAACAAATGTCAGCTACAGTATGCCTTTAAAAATATGACTGAATTATTCTGAACAGGGACTAAAGCATAAGTATGTGCAGGCTGCCCAGGGAGGCTTAGGGCACTGTAGCCCTTTCTCAACACCATGTGCTGCAGCATGTATTCCCAGTCACATGCCAGAAAAGCAATCGCACAGCTGCACAGCCTTCCCATCCACGCTACGGCTGCATCTAGGCTTGACATTTGCAAAGAAAATTCAAAACATCTGGATTTCATGTACAACTTTATATGCAATGCTTTTAATATAAATACTACCAAGTCCACTGTATTTACTGCTAACCTGATGTAATCAAACGCCTCAAGTGATGGTGATAAACTGGATTTCTTCCTTGTTGTGTCAAGGGAAACAACCAGATAGAGAAGCTCTCCAATTTCTAATGACACGATGGCTGCTCTGCCAATTCTTATGAAATATATGTAATATTTATAGCTAGATATATGTCAAATAATATATCATGCAATGAAGACAATAAAAATAGATGGGTATATATAATAAGACTTAAGCAATGGCTGGCTTAAAAATTGGAAAAAAATTGATCGTTTCATTTAGAGAGCTAAAGGAGTAGAAAAACTACTTCAGCATTTAATATCACTTACTATTAAAAACATACCATATTTCTCGTTTCAAGTCCTGACTATCAGTTATTATTATAAATCAACTAAACAAAAGAGCTCTAAAATCTCTGGTATCATCTCTTTTTTTTTTATGAGCAGAACTCAAACCACTTAAACACAGCTTCAGCTGAATAAATTCAGCTCTTTTGCTCTCAAGGGTAAGCATATTTTCCATATCCAAACTCAATTTATTTTTTCCCCTTTAGAACCACCTCCATCTCTAGCAAGCTTAGCACTGACAGCCTAGAAAGCCAACTTAAAAAAGCACACCGAAATTAGTATTTCAGTAGTTCTGCTCCCCTCTAAACATTTTCAAAGCACCACTTCCAAAACCACATTCTTGTACCCTATAGGATACATTTTATATGTTACATTAAGTCTGCATCAGTCAAATAAAGCACGTGACTTAAATTTGTCCAATCATCGCAATGTTTTCAGAGGGAATATTAAAACAACTACCAACAACCACTTTGTTTTCTTCCCATTCCACAAAAAAGCATTAGTTCAAAACAAAATTGTCTTAACACCGTTGAGAATCAAAATACAACAAAAAAAAAGAAGCAAACATGAAAAGTCTGGAAAAAAAAAAAAAAAACAACATACAAACTTGAAGCAAACTTTCAATAAAGGCAGTGGTACTAACTATTCTGTTATCTTCATCTTTCTGATGCTTTGGAATGGAAGTATTTGAATTCTACCGATTGACACTAATTATGATTCTCAGTGCAAGGGTTTAAGCCAGGTCCAGAAAAACACTATTTGTGAAAAATGATTATTTAAATACTTCTTCTGGTTGTCTTTGGGTTCCCGAGTAATGTCAACTGGACAGATACATTCCAATACTCTAAAAGATATTCTCTTCCCTCGACAGAGGCCACCACCTTTCTAACTGTTTCATGCACTGGTGCGCCAAAAAGATCCCTTCCCTCACTAGAGAGGAGCACATCTTCCAGTTTCAGAAAAAAACTTCATAGGTGACTCCCATCTACTTCACAGCCCTCTGATCTGGCCTCAGAGTTGCTTCTCTCCATGTATGAAACAAGGCAAGAAAATATTGGAAAAAGCAGTTTGTCACTAAAAACAGTCTCTTAATACAAAACAAGAAGTAGTTAAGCAACTTATGTCTGAAATTTTCTGGTTTTGACTATCTGACGTGAATATTCTCTTGATTTGAACTTCTTACATGCAATATCCTATTCCTTTACAAAAGCAAACTGGGGAAAGAGAAATCGTGTCGTGCAGCATCACACCAGCACATGGGTTTGATCACCTTGCTTTGTCACTTGCCATAAGAGAGGAAACAAGAGTAGCAATGGACTTTATCATACCCATAAAGAGAAGAGTTATGCCGGGTAATACAGACGTTTGCTAAAAACAAATAAACAATGAGAGTGAGGAGTCCTGGAACAGTTCAGACAAAAGCAGCCAGCAATTCTGGACTTTTTTGCCAATTACTTATTTGAGCATTTCTGCTCTGCACCCCTAATAACACAGATAGCTGCCTAGTGACTTTTTCAAGCTGACTCTTCATTTCAAGCCCATTAGCCTTTCCTGCTTATTTCCAATCTCTACAATTCCAATTTTTCCATGTCTCCTTGTCCAGCATACCAAACAATTCCTGACCCCCATCCTCATATTCCACACATAATTCTTATATTTCACCTTCCAACTATCTTCCCCTGTTCACCTACACTTCGCATGCTATCTTGCACACATATTTTCTGACTCTGAAGATTCCTCATGCAAACTCTGTGCTCCTTCTTTTCCCTCGGGGTTCCCCATACAGCCAAGAAAAGAGCTGACACCCTCACACCCTGAACCCTCACCAGACCGGTTTCTTCTTACCCGATTTTCCCTGCCCTACTGGTTTTCAGTCCAGTTCCCCTACTTTTTTTCTTCCCAGGCTTCAGGTACCATCCTCCTTCTCCCTACCCCCAATTCCCGATTGCTTTGCTTTCCTCAACCTACTGATATTTTGCCCCATTCTGTCAATTTCCAAGACCAACCCAACTTGTTCCCATACTCTTTATTCCAACCCACACCCTCTACAAGGTCAGGTTTTTTTCTCACATGCTCAAATTAAACAGCTTTGAGGTCTCAGAATTATGATGCAGATGGGCAGAAAAACTCCCTGATTTCAATTCACATACCAGCAGTCCAGCTTGCAGGAAATTTCTGCAAACACAGCTGCTAAGAATCGAAGTCTTTAGCCAGCCCTTATCAATTTTTCAGTGATTCCCAAATGGAAGATTCCTCCATGCAACAAAACACTGCTACACCTTACAAATTTAAAATACTCACTCTAAACCAAGCTGATTTAAATCTTCAAACAAACAAGACAACTCGCATTAAGAAGATGAAGGAAACTCTCCCTTAGCATTGTTCAGAAAAAAACACCACTGCATTTTAGCTGAAGTTTCCACACACAACAAAGCTAACAAGACTCACCAGCTTGGAAAGCATTTGCTAAACTGCAACAATTTCAGCTAAACTCTAATCACTTGCAAACACAGCCTTGTAACAAACAGCAACAGTAATTAGATCCCTGGTGCTACAAGGATCATCAGTATCAACCACAAACACAGTCTTTTATAAGATAATTTACAATCCCCAGTTATTGACCAGTATCTCAATATAGCAAGTACTGTGCAAACACAAGATAAAAAGGCAGTTCACTGCCTTGAAGAACTTACAAACTATTAAGATAAAAGACAACTACTACCACGAGATGAAAACACGCGCCAAATGGCTCCATTCTGAGATCTACAGGATCTGCCAGACAACCATCCACAATCTATTCATTACACAGAGTCCACAGAGATCAACATAATATCTTACCCTACCTAACCACTGATTTGATAGCAAAGATAAGGTGCTTCTCAAATCTGCTCATTTTATCATTCTTTTACTCTTCTCTCTCTCTTATTCTTCCTTTATTCCACTTTTTCTTACCATAGAAAACCATGTGCATCTACTTCGGAGTCCTTTATCCTCTCTCACTCTGTATTACTTTGACTTACCTCCCTTGCCCTCATCATTTTCTTTTTACCAAACTCCAAAATCCTTAACAGACCACATTTCTCCTTCCTCAACTTCTCCAATTAATATTTCATTCTCTTCTTGGCTTCAATGGGAAAAATGTTGCAGAGGGACGGGAGATTATTTGTGTTTGGGTTTTTTTATTTTGGTTTGGGTTTTTTTGTTGTTTCTTTTTTGTTTGTCTGTTTGGGTTTTCTGTTTGTTTGTTTGTTTTTAATCAAATAACTGCTTCAAATTAAATTCACTAAACAAACTACACAAAATGCTGAGAAATCTCAAGGGGAATGCTGAAAAGAAAAACAAACTACTAAGTGCCAGCTACAGGGAAAGAGGAGCCTGTGGGGATGCTTACGGGACTACTGCCCACAGGAAAGCTTGGAGGTGCTGATTCTCAGAGCCCTGATCAAGTGCAGCATGGCCTGAGGTCCCATAGCTTTGTCAAATCCCTCCTGGATAGAAATGAAACCACTCAAACACAGAAATAAATGAAGGGCTGACCTCTTGTCACTCTGCTCCAAACTCAAAATGATGCAGTACATATGATACAAGTAGGTTATTCCACCCCCTACTTTTTCAACTCCTTTTTGCAAAAATACAGCTTTGATACCATGCCGCTTTGATACCTTTCTTTCCCAAACTTTGGCAAAACACAACTAACCTGATCCTTTCCTATTTGCTGCTGCTCATGAGAATCTGAATAGCTGCAATGCAAACCAAAAAGACTGGTTGCTTTCTGCTGTACAGAACAACACAAACATCTCACTAAAGTAACAACAGTAGTCTATTTTCAACCAGAGATTAACTCTGCAATCATAAAACTAGCTCCTGCTACCTGAACTCTGTGGAAACTACTGATACATGCTCATGAAAACATCATGTCTCTTCTGGCTGCTGCAATGTAAATGTCTCAATCTCTGCTCTACAGTCTGTTCTTACCCAATGTGAAAACAAATCTAAGTTTAAACATTGGTGTGAAATATTTAGACATAATTTCAAGCATCGTGTGGCATTTCAATTATTTCTCCAAAACATGAAGTTGTAATTTTAGCAATACTATTTAAGTTGAATAGTAATCCAAATTCAAACACTGTAGTAAATGGCTACATCTTTTTTCATTATTGACGGTATGCAAAATATTCCAGAAGATGAAACCACATGGCCTCTGGAATTTGAGGGAAAGGATGACACGCAGAGAAGCCACAGACACCTTCTTATGTCATCGTTTACCTTTAAAACAGCGTATGACAAATAAGCTAACAACATGTATGTGCATTTTCATGTAGAAAAATGTGCTTAAAAATACTAACATATTGAATACCTCAGCAAAAATAACAAATAATATGTGCATGCATAAGTATGTCTAAATAATGAGACAAAAGATCTTCATCTCGTAGGTAAATATTTAGACTACTTAAACAGTTATGTATCATTGTGCAAGACGGTAGGAATCACTCAAATTACTACAGTCTTTAACCCAGACTGTGCTTAAATGTTTCTGTGGCCTGCTTAACATTCCAGGCATACTTCTGGCAAGGTAGCTCTGGCTGAGGTTCAAACTGTCCTTGTCCAACTTTCACTTACTATAAAAACATTGTTTAATATAGAAAAGTATACACGGAGACATATGTTTCTTATTTCAGAGACACCTAGAATACTGACACTTGTGTTCGCTAACTCCGCGTGGAAATTTTTAGGCACTTTCAAGCGAGGCTGTATTTACTGGGCAGCACCCGCTACAGATAGTCCACCTTTCCACTAGTTTTAAGTTATGATACTTAAATTTTGCTTGCAATGCAATTCTGCTGAAAAACATAAAAACCCTACCCGCATTTATTCACCCTAATTAAAATGAAAAGGCCTAAACTCACTCTTACCACGCACCGCCAGGCCCAAGAGACGTGAAAACGCTATCCCGAAACAAGGCAGCAGACGGGTAATTTGCAGCAGACCGCGTATTTGTCAAATTAACTGCAGGAATTTACCGGTTTGCTTACCTCCACGCAGCGTTATCTTTTATGAGGAGGTAATCTACCAAATTACTTCAGCATGCCTCCAGCCTGCTGCTGCCAATTAGTTCAGCCCTGCTAATAAATCAGGATGGCCAAGCCATTCGGTTGCAGTAGGACTAGTCCAGTGTTTGAGGAGTACAAACAGGGGCAGTACGTTCCTACCTCCCCATCTTCCCCGCACATAGACAACACTTGTTCTAAACACCCACCGGCGGGGGAAACCCCAGTACCCTTTTTTTCCTTGCTCTAATTTAACATTTAACCGTGGCGGCAAACTCGTCGGCCGCTGGGATGGGGGCTCTGACCCTCAGGTCTCCACACACATCGGACGAGGAGGGCCGGTGTGACAGGGTCCCCGTAGCCCGGTCCGCCTTCCCACTTCGGGGCGAGGCGAAGCGCGGCCGAGCCCCTCCGACAGAGGCACCGGCGGCCCCGCCGCCCACACCCTCCCCGCGGCCACAGACGAGGGAAGGAAAATGTCGCCGACGGGCCCGGCCCCGCCGCCGAGGGGAAAAGGGCGCGGAGAAAAGGGGACGGGGAGGCCGGCGGCGGGGCCGGCACCCACCGGGGTCAACCGGGCTCGGGCCCTCCTTCCCCTGGGAACTCCCTCGTCCGCCGGCGGCTCCCGCCGCTTACCTGTCCCGGGGGTCAATCCACGATGTCTGCCGGGTGTTATGATCGATGTAAAAGACTCGCCCGTC
>JAAGNO010029546.1:0-19779 GCA_033439905.1 Ceryle rudis
TTTCCCCGGCCCCCTTTCCGGTTCCCCCGCGGCTCCCCGCGCGCCCTCTAGTAAATTGCCCTGTGTACCTGTTAAGAAAAGTTTTCTGGAGTAAGGCAAAAAAGTTAACAGACTCGTTAGGAAGTTTTTAATGAACATCTGCCCTAATTACTTTTCAGACTGAGTGGGCGGCTTATGCCATCACCCGCACCCGAGTTCTTTCTGTACAACAGTAATTACAGTTAAGTATCGCCTGTAATGCAGCCCCGTGGGCTTCTGTGAACTTCACCCGAGGTAAAGGCCAGCTAAGTGCCGTTTTCGGGGAGCTTTGATTCACCCATCCCTCGCTGTTTTTAAGCTCTTCTCGCCTGTGGCTTTTGTCGTTGGGCTTCAAATAGGGGTGGGTGTAGGTACACGAGGGATTCGGTTTAGATACTGGATTCGAAACTATAATGTTTCTATGAAAAAAATAAGCCTCGTACATCAAAATATGCGTACGATGCACTTCATCTACCACCTGGATTACACGGTACAGAGAGGCACAGAGGCTTTGCTCTGTTGCCCTCTTTACAGGCTGTCTGGTATTCCCCCCGCCCAGTAGTTAGCAGATTCATAAGCCTGCGGGATATTAAGCAACAATATTGTCCTTTAGCAGAAGAACAGTTTGCAGCCGAGAAGAGTCAAGTTTTACCCGTGCCAGCCACGCTGTGAGGAATCGGTACTGCCGTGTAAATAGCTAGACAGACTGAAACGAAACCCTTACCAAAACAAAACCTTTACTAAACCTTGTCTGGTTTCTTCATTTAATGAATCCAAGTATGATACTGGGTGAGTAATCGCTTCTTTCTTAGTAGTTCTTAGCAGGAAATCATGAAGTGCGGCAAAGTTGTAATTAGAGTTTTCCCAGCTATGTTTTCTATAGTACGGGATGTTTGTAGTCTGCCTTGAGGCATCTTAGTTAAAAAAGTTGACTTTTTAACTTGTTAAGTTAGATAAATCAACTCTTCGACCTGTTTTTACTGATGGGGTCCAACTCATGTTTAATAGTCAAGTTGTGCTTCGTGAGTCATAAGGAGTATATGTTCCTCATTACAGACTTGCTAAAGAACTGAGATTATTTTCAGTGAACTTGGTGTGTGTTAGGGGCATTAGATCACTGTAAACCCTGTATGGTGGAAAGAAACGATTTTTTTTTATATGAAAATAATGTACAAACCAAATTTTATACCTAATCATGAACGTCTTTCCCACATTTGAATTACCTGTGTCCTAAAGCAGTAGAAAATGGACATGAATCTGATATTAACTAAATCCGGGTGAACCAGTGTTGCAGTGGAACATTATTCCCTCTGTTCACTCAGATCTGTGAAAGGTTCATCCAGTTCATAAGTGTCTTTAATAAAGTTGGAAACTTCAGATCAGGCTAGGTGCTCAAAGCCTTCTGTCCATAAAAGATAGGTGTAAGCAGGAAACCCGTATTCCTTGTTATACGTTAGCTGAATGGTCTGAAAGATCAGAGCTTTCATCGTGATTTAGTATTCTAGGAGAAAGCCCCCCCCCCCCCAAACAGGGGGAAACAAACCCCCAAACAATCCCAGTGCTGGAATCTGGAACAGGTATGATCTGTGAACCCAAGGAGATACTTTGCCTAGTATCTTTAGGGCTTACATGTTCGTCGGAATGGTACTGTTAGTGATCTCATGTAAGTGAAGCTAGTGATTTGAGCTGTTCATGTGTGCCGATGGGTCCTCCCCCAACCTGTTGTTCCTTTGTATCACTTTCCCATCCCTTTTTAAAATCACAGTACTTTTTGTTTTTGTAAAAAGATTTACCGGTTTTGTTAGTGCAGAATCACGTCAAATTTCCAAGGCTAGTCCTTGTAGTTTTAAATTGAAAGACATTTATTTATTTGACCTTTTGATTCTATAAGCTGCAGAGCAGGGTGAAAACACTTGCTTTGTATCAGTCCTGCTCACAAAAGGGCTTCCAAGTGCTATTTACACAATGAGGTTACTTTGCATGATACATACTTGGTATTGTGCACAGTGAAATTCTGTAATTGAGAGAAACGAAGCTGTTCAGACCATATCCATTTGGTTTAGACTCTTGATATTTTGATAGATGGTTACTGTGTCCACTCGGTGCTTGTATAGTAGTGCCCTTTTTGTGTTATGCTTTTGGAAGTCTTAAATACACCGTACAAGAAACAACCCTCAGGATCCTCAAGATGCAAATATAAAACAATTTATTTACTTAATTCTTGTTTAGTGCATTTTTTTTTCCCCCTGTATGGAGAAGGCCCTGTAAAACTATGGCTGGCTCTGTGTTTTACACAGAGCCATGAGCAGAAATGGGGAAACAAATACACAGCCTTGTTTCATGCTTGGACTTCTGTTGCCACGCTGGAAAGTTAGGCTTGCTGTGGCACTGTCAGCTGAGTCTAAGGTGACTCTTGCACCGTTCCTCAAACTACCTCTCTCCATTCACACCCTGCAATGTCAGAGCTGCTCTGTAGTGAGTGTCTGTTTCCCTTACCCTTCTCTGTCCATTCTCATTTTTCCCTATGGCAAAGGCCTGCCATATTTATGGAGGCAAAATTTAGTTTTTCCTTAAACCTATAGGGTGCTTTTTTTTTTAATAATTTCTATTTTTAAAGAGATTACCTGTGCAGCCACACAGGCTATATGCAGGTCTGTCAGTGTTGCCCCTCTTCCCTTCCCCTTCCATCTCCCACAAAAACAGCCTTCTTGAACCATTTGGCTGCAACCAAACCTGTGAGAAGGATTTTAGTTCTAGAAACAAAACAACAGCAAAATCCTTGCTGGTGGCCTGAAGATATGTCAAGGTGGAAGAAGCATCTTGCTTTCCATCAAAGGTGACGGAGCTTTTGTCCAGAACATTTTATACTTTCTGGGAAGAAAAATGCACCAGGAAACTGTTTCTGCTGCTGTTTTGTCTATCTTGAGCACCACAAGCGATAGCTGCGTTTGGTATGTTCCATGGTACGTTGCCAGGACAAACTGTACCTGTACTCCTGGGTGGTGCAAGCGCTTTTGGACCGTCAGCCCCGTGCCTCGACCTCCTCTGTGCAGAGTTCCACAATCTTGCACTATTACTGGCAGCAGCCTGTGAATCAGTCAGCTGTGCTTAGCCCACGTGTCCATCTAAGTTCTGCCCTTGGTCTTTCTTCCCTAGGAAAGAGACTCCAATCAGCAAAAAATAATAACAAAACTAATGATAAAAGCAAAAAAAGTAATTTTATTTTAAAAGCAGAGCAAGGCATTTAGCCAGGAAGGATTTTTTAACAGACCACTAGTAACTAAAGCAGGTCTGTTATCACGTGCTGCTTTGCTTGTGTGAGATGCTTCTATCATCTCTGGGAAGTTACTCTTTAAGCCTGCCATTGCCCTGTTGATTGCTTGGCCTCTCAGACCTCTTCCTGTTCTTTTAGTTACTTCTGAGTTTTTTGTAGGAGAAACTACTATCTTTTTCATGTTGTTCTCCACTTCTCCCCCCCGCCCCCTTTATTTTTTTTACTACAGCAAACCAGCCCACTAAATTAGTAAGTTAAAAAAGTAAATACCCTCAAAACATATCGATATACAGCACTGCGAATATTTCTAAGGCAGTCACAGGATCCGTATTATCTTATCCTGTCACAGGGTCCAAATTATCTTATCCAGTCACGGAACCCAAATTCCCTAATCAGTCAGGAAATTGCAATATATGATAAGAAAAAGTTGGAGTAAACTCCATTTTCCAAGCTTACCCTTTCTGCAGCTCTTCAAGCATCTGCTGGTACAGCACTAAGCATCCCATCTTGTTTGGTTGCTTTGGATAGCAGTCCATTGTGCTACATAGAGGTAGAGCTGGAGGACAGCTAGCTTAATGAACCTTTAGATCCTGATCAGTTTAATGAAGATGCTTATTTTCTTTTCCCTTTCTTAAAGCTTTTGTTCCATCTGTGAGACTAGATGCTTATCACCAAGCTGGTGATTCAGAAAAAGACATGATATATTAGACCTCCCTGTCAGGGGAAGAGGCTAAAACCAGAAAACAAGCAGCTCCGTAAGTGAAGCACTGGGCTGAAAATGATGATAGGTATGGTAACCAGGTCGTGAATCAGCACTTCTCTATTTGTCTCTCTCTCCTTCCCCTCCTTAGCTTTTGGGGTTTCTTCTGTGGGGCTTCCTCTCAACTATGGTTGGTGTAGCAGGTTACCAACCTGCTACGCCTGTGCTTCCGCTGGGGTTAGCTCATGTGGTTCTTTTCAAATGTGAGTAGCCAGGCAACCATCATCATTAGCATTGACACAGGGATATTTATTTCCTTGTTTGTTCTCTTCCTTCTTGTCTGGCAGGACAGAAACAGTGTTGTGATGACTCACATGCCCCCCCCTCCCCGTGATGCCACACCCACACATCATACACAAATTCATAAAAGCTAAAACTGAAAGTAGGCCTTCATCTGAAACTAAGAATCATCTGAAACTTGGTTGTTAGTCAAGAGACAAGTATCTCTGGCAAAATATTAATTATCATTTTGCTTAGCACTGTAACAAGAGGCAATACTGTAGAGAAAATATGCTTCTGGAATTTAATGCAATCATTAGTTTTGAAACTTTATATTCATCTTTGGGGCCAGGCACTTAGAACTGTAAAATACTTGTTCATGGCACAAGTATACCAGGCTCTGGAAGACCACGTCTTCCTCCCTACCCCTGACTTACTTCTTCCTTCTTTCCTTTCCCTTCCTTCTTTCCTTTCCCTTCCTTCTTTCCTTTTCCTTTCCTTAAAGTCAGATAAAACTTCTACTACTGGCAGGGTTGTAGTATATAGCTAAAGTTTCAAAACTGAACGAGTAGAAGCTTGAAAAGAGAAACTTCACTTGCAGTAGTGGAAGAAGATAAGGAAACAAACATAATAATTGAGCAGGATGCGGGATCAGTTCTAGAAATCCTGGTGTGACTCGTGCTCTTTCCTACAATTGCTATTCCAGCCAGAGGAGTTAAGTGTGTGAGTTAAGTTATCCACAGGTTTAAATATCTGGAGGATATGGTCATTTGCGTACACTACCGGGCTTGACCAGCAGCACAGGTTGCACTGGCTGGAAAGGAATGTTTTATTTTAAGTAAGAAGGCACACCCAGTTTCAACTCTGTGTCACCTGCAGACAGTGTGGCTCATCTTAAAAGTTCAAACCACTACTTCATAAATTATACTTAGGTAAATTTCAAATGCTTACTGCAATTACTCATCATTTGTCAAACAGTCATGATTTTTGTGTCCATCACAACTGGCTTTCTGGCATTAAAAAGTACTTCTGATTTGAAGAAAGAACTTCTTGGCGTCCAAATGAAATACTACTGCTTCTTTATTTGGGACTTATACTTTTGACAGCTATCTTCCTTATCTTCTCAAGGCCTGGAGCCTAAAATTAGAACACCACAAAGGTATTGCCTCTACCTCCTAGAGCGGGGGATTTTAAGGCTCCTTCAGATGGTGCCTTGTACAAGACACTGCCGATCCGTAGTTAACCTGCAGTACCTGACTAGAGGCTACCTAGCTACCCTCTCTGCACCCAAGAAGCCTGTACCATAAAATCTCCCCCAAATCCCAAGTGACTCCTGAACAGTCAGTCAGCAACTTCATAGCTCTGCCTGAGCTCCGGCTGTTGAGCTGGCTGTGCCTGCTTGGGCAGAGCCAGCATCACCCTGAGATCCCACGGGCACTCATAATACAACTGTTTGCCAAATAAGTGTGGAGGGGATAATGTTTATGAACTGAAAAATAAAATCCAGTGGGATCTCCTGCCACCTAAACTCAGACATTAGTTCTAACAAGAGTTGAGCAGCAATCCCATTGGAACCTGTCAGCACACCTCATTCATGAGAGGATTGCTCCCAAACACGCAGGCCCTGCACAGGCCAGCCTTCATCAGGAGCTGAATGTTTATTAGTCCAAAATTAGTGTCTGTTTCTTTCAAGATGTTACCTGACTAGGTACGTAAATGGCATATGGCAAGAATCTGTACCTTTTGTGTGCAGGTCTTAGTGACAGACTAAAAACATATTAGCACCCCACTAATCCCAGTTCAACAATGCTAGTCAACCAAGGAGGAAGAAATAAAGTAGCTAACTGAAATTTCGGTTTTAAGAAGCTTTTATTGGTTCAGGAGCTAAGATATTTAAGCATTTTAAACACTTTTTTGTTTGATGAAAGAGAAAAAAGGCCCTAAAACTGATAGCTGAGTTTACTATTTGAATTTTCTACGCAGCAGAGTTACTCAATTTACTTGTCTTCCCTCACCCTCATGCATGCCATGAAAGTTTAAATCGTATTCAATCCTTGGTAGTTTTTGCAACTTCCTTCATAATAACCATTCTTTTGTTGCTGTTTAATTTTACTGACAGTGTATAAGCCAGGGTAAAATCCACTTCCCTGTCCGAGTTATCTGGGCTCGGCAAAGAAATAAACAGTAATTAAACGAAGCATCTAGCATCCTGTTGACAAGAAATGAAACAGGAGGTGTGGAATCCACTCCGAGGTTTGGCTGCCAGATATTGTAATGAACCGAACACTAGCATTTTTGGGATCGTCCACGGGTGAGCTACGTGCAAATGCTGTCCGGGAAAGGGATATGCATGGAGGAACACCAAACAAAGCACTTTCTGAGACCTGTCTGCTAGATAACTTTTTAATACACAGAATTTGTGTTTTACACAAGGGGGAATCTTCCTCGGATTGTGTCTTTCCCATCTTGGTTTGCAGATCTTGATTGTTTTCTGTGTCCTGCTTCTACGCTTCTACTTCTACGCATCAGTTTTCTGCCAGCCTGATCACAATAAAGAGTTTAAGGCTGCGAACGAACACAAACTCTCCCATCAGGAGATGTAAAAAGCAGCATTTTCCGAAAGGTAAAATCCCAGTTTCTTATAGGCTTTAAGAAGGCCTATAGGAAGGTATATGGTCGCAGCAGGGGAGCCTATCCTGCTAACAGACTCCTCTATCCACAGGAAGCCTTTCATCAAGGAGACACCAGCACAGCACTTCCAGGCTCACGGGAGGTGACAGGAATACCTTAGTCTGTCAGTGCTTTGTCCTCTTAGGCCCCAGGGCTGGTTTCATATTAAAGCTTCATAGGGAGATTAGTGGCTGGTCCTGAAAATGCAGGGAAACATTTCTGTCATTTTTTTCTCTTTGCATAAGAGTTCAAGATCATTGCAACTTTGCACTCATGGTTCAGTGGGAGCTCGTTTGATTTCTGGGCTGGAGGTTCAAGGGTTCACTGAAATAAATGTGCCACTTACACCGAGTTTCACGGGCTTGGGAATCAGGCATTGATCTTCCTGAAGTTTCTCAGAAGCAGAGCTGGAAAGAAGTGTTTTGATGATGTCATGAAGCTTGTTGGCACACAGGAAGGGCAGGGAATTCTGGAGAGAAGCTGCAGCTTTACAGACAAAATGAAGGGCAAAGCAAGGATACGTTTAGGAGGGATGCTCAAACTGAGCACTTGAGAAAGAAGTTGGAAGAAAGCATTGCAGACCTGTACAGGCAGAGATCTGAAAGGCCCAAGATGAGAATCAGGTATTCAAGCTGAGTGCAAAAAGCAAGAGGGAATAGTTGGCAAGGTTCAGACAAAAAAAATGGTGTGGATAGAATAGAAGGAGAAAATACTTTGAATACCAGTAGCAGAGAAAGAATATACAATACGTAGCAAAGAAAAAGCAAAGTAGGAAAAACAGTGGCAGCCCAGAAAAAGAAACAGGCTAAAAGCAGAAAGCAGTTTGTGCATACAAGACCGTGTTGTGCCTTTAAGTGATGCCTCTGTGTATAGATGTGTGTAAAGGAGCATAAGTATTAGGTAGTTAAAGGACTATTTTTAATCTGAGAGGAATGAATGAGATTGCTACACGTGCGTGTCCTCCCCAGTAAGAAGTTCATCTGCTGTGTATTGTGCTTACTGCCAGGGCTTTCTCAGCCGAGGGAGCACACACTGCACACCCAATCTTTGGGCTTCTGCCATAATTGGTATTTCAATGCAGAAACATTTCTGCAGCAAGAGGAATTTACTGTGGCGTAGTTTTCTAAGTTATCCGGCAAATGTGCTTCTGAAGATGTCTGCAGGAGCTTCCTGCCATTTTTCTTATTTATTAGAACCTTTTCAAACTAGTGATTTAAAGTTAACTATTAGGCAGTGTGCTTTCTCAGCTAACTAGTGTAATCTAGATTGATCATCTCATTTCACTATTGTCAAGTCAATTTGCCTTCTTGCCAACCCAAATAAGGACAGAACTTCAAATAGACGCTAAGAACTTTGTGTCCTACTTAAATCCTTGCTTTTGTTCTGCTCATATTATGAGTGGTCATTGCCTGTAATTAGAGCTTGGTGAGGGACTTTTAAATGCTGTTATACCAACCCAAATTTTTCTAGCCAAAACTAAGAGGAAGAGGTCAAAAATAATGCGTTATTTAGTGTCTGGACACTTGAGGGAAGAGGTGTATCAGACAGATCTGAGCCTCCTTGTGTAATGCACGGTCCAGTCGGACAATGATAAGCTTTGTAATGATAGCCAGCAAGCACACTCAAAAGGACATGCTTTATTTAAGGGTAAGCCTTAAAGCAGTGGTCTTACTTGCAGGGATGTGTGGGTTGGCTGTAAATGAGTATTAATATTGAAAGACATTTGACAGACATAAATGTCAATATTCAAAGACATTTGATACATTAAAAGAAGGAGGGGCAAGGAATAGAAGAATAAAAAGAATAAAAAATTGGAAATGAAACCTCTAAGCTATTTAAAAAAGGTATTAAGATTGTGTTTCCCTAAGACAAAAATAACTAAAAAAGACAAAGATGCAGTCCTATTCATCTGTAACAGCTTTAGCTTATCAGTGCTCACCAGAATACAGTGTCACGGTCCTGCTCAAACACAGGTTGCAGTAGTTCTAAGTCTTGTGATTGTGTATGGTTTGCACGTAGACAGGAGCATTCTGGATTTCACGCTTGACTTTTTAAGGGCTTAATTTGATGAGTTTCTGAAGGTGTCATCATCATCATCTTACCCTGTCAAGCTCTCTTATTCCATATCCTCTCTTATCCCTTTCCATTTCATCTGACTGGATACTGAGCTTTCAATATATAATCCTTGTTTGGCCAACAGGTAGCAAGAAAAAAAATAATGGGCAGGTAAATCTTTGTATCTGGCACTGTGAACAGTTATACAGGTTAAATAACTTTTAAAGCTTATTCAGATTTCACACTTTTGGTGCTGTTGGGTTAGGGCAGACCTAAAGATTCGAGAGCATTTCCTGGGTGTGAAGAAAAGCCGTGCAGATAAGCGGTACTGTGCCAAAAATGAGTTTGAGATGTGAAAAGAGGAACCGAGGGAAGGGGTAGTAATTGTGCTGAAGGTCTGAGCACCAGAAGGAACAAGAGCAAAGATCCTTGGAAGTGTTCTCAAAACTGAGCAGTGGTGCCACCAAAGCCTGGTTTCCAGTAGTAGTATTTTAGGGCTGTGTATATCCCCGTAAGAAACACTGATATTTTGCAGTATGTCTTGCTAGATAATGTTTTTTTTTTTTAAACTTGTAGAAATTTAACCCTATGTCAAATTTGGTTGTAATTGGAAAATAGCTTAAAAAGGTTTCTAAAAGAGAACAGACTGGCTCACATAGGTACATAAGCTTTAAAACAAGTATTTGCTGCCTCAATTTTAATGTCAAATGCTTTGGTCATGGTGTCTTTTTCACTTTTAATGGCCAAGTTTGAGAAAAGAAACACTGTCAGTCATTTGCCAGTAATGTCGATGTAATTAATCTGTATTCCCACAGAACCCATGCCCTTAAAGTTCATTTAAATTCACTGTCTCTTCCAGCTGTAACAAAACCCCTTACTTCCTTAATTCTAGGGATGTAATCCTCTTGCTGAAACCGGTCGAAGCAAACTGCAAAACCAAAGAGCTGTCCTAAATCAACAGATCTTAAGAGCAGTAAGGATGAGAGCTGGTGCTGAAAATCTTTTAAGGTATGTGTCATGACTTTCTGATTCCCTTACTGGAGCAACAAAATATTATTTTTTTTACCATTTTTTTAAAGTCTCTTAGCTATTGCTTTTTCCCTGTCTGCCTAATTGCTCCCCTCACCTGCTGGGTGCTTTGTAAATCTCCCTGGAGTTGTTTGGGGTTTTTTTAATGCTGTAGCTTTATAGAGTTATTACCTGCTATAAAATGCACTTTGAAAGCTGCTTTGTTGTAGCCAATGGGCTGGCTGTTAGGCTGTCTTTTGTGGCTCCATTCCATCAGCTTTCTTGGTAGAGATAAAGACAAGTGAACCTGGTTGAATAGTATAATGAGTCCTTTTTACACTTTAAATCAAATAAAAGTATTGCCACCATGCTGTTGCTTTTTCTAAGATCCTTTAGATCTGTGCTTCACAGTGGAAAAGTCCATTGGTTATTTATTCCTTGTAGTAGTGATACAGGAGTAGCAGGGTAGCGCTCATCTGATTTGAACTGGCTTACAGCTGCCACCAAGTTCTCCAAAAGTTTGAGGTAACTGGAAGAGACTTTGTCCTTTATCTATATTTTGTCCACCAAATATTTAAGACCCAGTTTCTTATGTGTCTCCCCCTGTAGGAACAGCCTATTGCTGACCCTGTCGTGAGGCTATTACACCCTCTGATTAACTGCTTAGCAAACAGTCCTGGAGCTTTCCAACAATCCATCCAACACAGAACTGAAAATTTCCCCAATACTCATCTGCAATAGTCTCCTGTAATGTCTGTTTCCCTCCATCTGGAGGAACAGTGGGTCTTGAGAACAAAATAGTCAATATACTTCCCTTAAAGAAGTGAAAATGCTTGGATAAATTTACTTTTCTTAAGCTCACCATTAATTCATAGGTTGCCCTTTGCCTGTCGCTGCCTTTCTCTCTACTCTCATAAGAGAGATGATAGGGCGAAAGCTGATGTAGTTTTAGCCTCTGTGACTGACTTAATTTTCCTTTGTTTTCTCGTAATTGACTTCAGGAGTCAGACTGAAGGCCTTTCGCTGCCATTTGTATGCATAGCAAAAGTCTGATGTCTGGTTTTGAAACTGCACACTGTTAACCCAGTCAGTGTTTCTGCATGCCAGCTCCGCAGTGCTCGGAAAGGCTAAAGATGGGGGTAGTATCGACTGTGAACGCTGGCTACTCTGACATTCAACCTAAGGGTGTTCTCAAGTTCAGCTCCTGATACCAATATTAACTGCAGAAATTTGAAAAGGAACCTGACCACTTGAGGGTTCACATGATGAGATGTATTTACAGTCTCCTAAGGAGAAACATAAACAGATGAACTTTATGTTTTCAGGTTCTATTTGCATTTCATCAGGTTCTAAAAGAAGCAAAGCAATTGCTGTCCTCAGGGAGCCTCCTGCAATAGAAAAACCTGGAAATGGGGGTTCCTTTACTCAAAGTAAACGCTAGGCTGGAGAAAAACGATCTGTATAGTGCAAATTTTTGTTTTCAGAACTTCTGAAAGTCATCCTCTCCTTTTCACTGTCTTTTGTTCTGGAAGTTCTGAGTTAAAATAGAGTTCAGAGCAGAGTTATGCGGATCTCAAGGATATCATGTTGCCCCCGTCTTTTGCTGTTTGGCATTACAAAGTGCAACAACACGAGAAGGTCATCAGATTCATTATGAGTTGGCATGGGCACTGAAAGCAATATAGGTGCACTAGAGAAATTTACCTGGATGGACCACCGAGGTTTCTGAGAAAGATATCTCTCCCGTGGAGGATGGTAAGCTAGACCAAATGTAGAGCCCTACTGACATCATAAAGCCATAATGGCATCAAAGCTCGCCAACTTGTCTATGGGGTGCTGCCTTTTAAAGAATCACAGAATCACTGAGGCTGGAATAGACCTCCAAGATCATCAGGTCCAGCCTGTGACCCAACACCATGACATCAGCTAGACCACGGCACTCAGCGCCACATCCAACCTTTCCTTAAACACCTCGAGGGATGGCGAGGTGAAGACCCGCTCCACCCTGTATTTGTGTCCAGTTTGATTTCTGCAGGCAGCACACGTTAACTTTGCTTAATCTGAGCAATCTCAGGTATTCCGTAATGTACGGCATAGAAAATTCACAGGTGACACATTTCTAATGTGAAATACAAGCTTAGAATTTTAGTTTCTTCTAAACTAAAGGACTAAGTTCTTCACCAAGCTGCTCCATGAAACTGGAGGATTGTTCCAAGGGGAGCCCAAGGTGTATGAGAGGGTTCGTAAATATTTCATAGAATCATAAAACGTTTTAGGCCGGAAGGGACCTCTAGAGGTCATCTGGGCCAACCTCCCTACACAAGTAGGGACATCTCTACCTAGGGTTCCATCTTACGAGGGTGAATTTTATCTTAAAATAAAGGTATTGGCAAAATGCTACAAACTTAAAATTTTAAGTTTGTTGTCGTCTAATGATTTGAAATCTCTAATACAGGGGTGCAGGATCTTAAGCCTAGATGTGGATCAAGGCCTTTTATCTTAAAGTCATGCCTGTGGTTATAGATAACGGTTTAAGTCTCTTGAAAACAGTAACACCTTGTGGAGACTCAGGTCAGAAACAGTGATAGAATATCCTGAAATACTCAAATATGATCACACAGAAATGCTCGGGGGAATTAAATACTGCCATCCACTGTGCCAGCTGTTCAGAACATTGTGTGAATATAGAAATAGCAAAAGAAACAAGCAAGCAAAAAAAAAGAAATCTCATTTGCATCCAACAGAACAAAAACTGTAGAGAAAATTGTATTGTATGAGAAAGAAATATCATTCTACCTGTATATTTGGTTGTAAACCATTCTGTAGTAACAGTTTCACAGGGAAGTTGTTTTTTTTTATAATCCTGTTGTATACAAGATTTTTTCTTCAGTATACAGTGCACTGTTTGAAATGTATTGTTGAGTATTACTTTGTACAGCTTTAGATCATTAGGATTTTGAAGCGTGAAGAAAGAACAACCTTGTTTAAAGGAGTATTACAAATGAAGGACGCGGAACTGATGATAAACAACCTTGTTCTTTATTCACTCGGCCTTTTTATTTTTTCCCCTTAGGCCAGTTCTGTTTTAAGGTGTCCATGGAAGATGTTACAATGTAAGAAAATACATATCCATCTCTTCCCATTCACATTTTGTATTGGTTCATGTATACCATTTTTACAAAGGAAAAGAAGTACTATAAAATATCTGTCTTCTTAATAAAAAAAAATTAATGTTACAAAACTAAATCTCATTTTGCACTCTCTGTCCCCTGCCGTTACGGAGACTGCCATCACCACAGCCGTCACCCTCGGCTCACCCGCCGGCGCGGTGCCCGCGGAAGGAGATGGTGCTGAGCAGGTACCACCACAGCGCTGCCCTGCCCTGCGCGGGGAGGTCCCCACTGCAGCTCTGCCGAGGGCTCGCTGCCTGCCCGTGGCGCTTCCAGCGCAGCACCGAGCTCTGTCTGCTGCAGCCTCTGGGTCTACTCTTAGAGCCGTGAGATGCCAGCAATGCTTCCCATACCCGGTGCTCCCCACGCCGGAGCCTCGCATCTCCCCCAAGAGATATCACCTCTTAATTTGGTTAATTAATCTCCAGGCTTAACCTCGCCGTGAGCAGCCAGGAGTGTGGCCTGAAGTCGGCAATGCTGCGGCGGCATCTTCTCCTGCTGTTTATCCCGCATCGCTGTTTACTTCAGGAGAAAATTGATCTGTAACTGATATTTCAATCTTCCCGAGCTGCTGCGGGGGCAGCCTGGCGCACAAGCCTTTAACAGCAGACAAATATTTAAATCCGATAATGGTAGGTGAGCGTTGAAAGATGTGGCCTCCCTCACCCCTCTCCTCTCTCCCATTCAGCTCTGGTTCTTACCAGGTTTTCTTGCGTCTCCCTCTAAGACGCTCAGGATTTCCGAATTGTAATCGGTGATGTCTGTTCCCCTCGAAGCACCAACCCCCAATGAAAAGCACTGCCACGAAGAATCCATCTCGCCCCGGCTCAGTCCCAGCGTAGCTGTTGATGAACCCAGTGCTGGTTCCTCCCCAAAGTTGCCAGTAGCCGCGTCTCCTGAAATCAGGTTATGAGGCAGCTGCAGCGCCAAAATTAGAAGCATCAATCTTTGACATTTTGGACAAAGGAGGAGGAGAAAAACACTTGCTTTCCACCAAGGAGACACTACCGAGAGATGTGCTGCTGCCACGACGGCGTGTAAACGAACTGTGCCGTGCCTCAAGGAGCTGGACGCGCTTGGCTTGTGTGCTAAAGGCAGCGGCTGCCACTGCTGCTCAAAGGCCGGTGTTCAGCTCTCTCGAGCACTCGGCGTGTTTAATACAGTTATGTGAGAAACAACATTTTTCTGAGAGAAATTATGACGCTGAGGGAAAAACTGTAGGGCAAAGCAGGAAAAGCAGCTATTCCTCTTTTACATGAAGTGAGATACGAACGTCGTTAACTTTAGGAGTCGACGTGGCCGGGTTTTAAATTACTTCAATGCGCGGGAGACTTCACAATGGCAGGTCCCCGGTGTGGCTCGTGATGCTTTTGTCCTCTTTGAGCCAGACTGAACTGCGACACCCACTCGCAGGGCCACGGTTACGGTGTCGGATACGCAGGTGAATTCCTTTCCCACCTGGTCCTCGTTCCCCTTTCCCTGAACCCTTTACGGCTGTGATAATCCAGGTGGCATTGCCATGTGGCGCAGCTCTAAGAATTATTTTTCAGATCACAGTTTAGCTGCACTCGGTAACGGCATCTGACGTGTTTTGCCTGGCAGTACCCGCCAGCCTGCGTCTCTTACCGGGTGATGCACGTACGGATACTGCAGCGGGTGAGTTCTCCATGAGTACCCCCCCTGGGTTATTCTGCCCTCGGTTTGTCAGGAGATGCCTCGAGTTTCCCTCTCTGTGTCGCAGTGGGCAGAGGTTCTCCACAATTCCTGCTTTGCCACGTTGTGTTGCTCGAGCCGGCGCTCCTCCGTGAGGGTTCTGAGCCAGGATTGATGCCGTGCTTGTCTCTGAGTGCGATCCTGCTGCCGCTCACCTGCAGTAATTTTCAATAATTTAGTATGTTCAGAAGTGATCTGCCGAGCACTGGGGCAAAGCCGAGCCTGCGAGAGCTGAGCACGGCTGTGGTGGGAGCCGGGAGAGGACAGGGAGCCCTTGGTGGTGGCCGCTTCTTCTTTCCAGCGTTAAACCGATAGAAGTGCGATGGGACGTTAATAGCCTATTAAGGAGCCGCTTGTGAACACCTCTCGGTGAAACTGCTGCCGGACGCAGATTTTGTGAGAGCAAATCAGCCGCCTGTTGGAGGTTCATTATTTATGTATGGCCATGTGTGGCTCGCTCGTCCCAGCCCCACACCGGCCCGTTCCTTGTTATTTGTGGGTTTGCCAGCGCCTCTGTGCTTTGCTCTTGGGCTGGTTACCTTCTGTGAGTGCTGAGTGGGGCCTTTGCCAAGGCCTTGGATCCCCGTCCTCGAATGGCCCAGCCAGTTCCCCAGTCATCTGTATTAAACCACCGCTGCCTTTAATCTTGGCAATTTCATGCCGCAGTATCCATCTGTTTGGGAAAGAAACCCAACCGGGGAGTGCTGCTTGCAAAGATCACAGACTTACTTAGCTGCAGCTTCAAAAGGTTCTTATTTCTGCCTCCCATGGGAGCATGGACAACCAGAGCTTAACCTTCCTCTCAGGCAGCTCGGACTCCTGCCAGCAGCCCACGTCTGACGGCACGGTGACACTGTAGGCAAGTGCCTTGGCCATTAATGCCCGGCCGTTCAGAGAACGTTGGCTTGGAAACCTCCTTGAGTCCATTTGCTAGGGCTTGGCGAGCTGCAGGGGTTTTCCCCGTGTCCTGGATCGCACATAGAGCGTCCCTCCTTTTGTCTTTTGCCGCATGGAGCTTTCCAGGAAAACAGCCTTTGCCACTGAGCATCCGTGTCGGTCTCCGCTTCTAGCGAGTTTCCTACGGCCTCAGCGTAGTTTAAATAACAAAGTCTGTAGTTTATTCTATCACCGGTCCAAATCTTTCAGGATTATTTCCCCAAACCAGCCAGGACTGCAGGACAGTAACCAGCAGCTGCACATGAGCATCTAAGCCCCAAACACAGCCCCTGGCTGTGCAGAGGGTCCAGCTGTTGAGCCTTTTCTGCTCAGAGGCCCTGAGGACACTTCCAGGGTTTTATGGAATTGAAGGAAACGGTCGTTACTTAAAATAAGAATCTTGTGTTTGCCCTGAACTTCACATTTCCATCAGTTGCGTGAGTCACTTTGACCAAATCGCACAATTATTTTATTAGGTAGGTAATGCAATTCTTAATTGATTTAATTTTTTTTTTTACTATATTTTTTTTAGCCCAATACAGGGAGGAATTATTTTAACTTAGTAACCAATTCTGACTCACGTAATTACCGCCTTTTCTGCCAGGCTGATGTAGCTAAAAGTCCATCCTTTGAACGCTCATACCACATAAAGTAATTAGTGATAAACGTCACTTTAACTTACATCAGGCAAAACGCGCCCGAGTTCTGGGCTCCGTGATTGAAACGCACTTGCTGTTAAAAGCGGCAGGCGGGGAGCTGGGGCGAGGCCGCGTGGCCGGCAGCATCGATCCGCGCTGGCCAGTCGCTTCTCATCAGAGGGTCCTGACAACGGGCTAATAGCTTTTTCTGATGATCCAATCCCATTTTCTAGGCAGCAGCTGTTGATGTGCTGCATGGGATAATACCTGCTCCACTCAGCATCGATCGGGGGGACCTGCCCCCTCCCCACCCTCCCCATCCGGGGCCAGGTCCCCTCTCGGGGTCTGGGGGAGCAGCAGTGGATGGGAGGTGATGCTGGGAGGTGGTCCCAGGGCAGCAGCAGCAGCAGCCCTGCTCTGTGAGGACCGTTAGATGTCTGGGCTGAGCGTTCAGTCTCACAGTTAAATACAAATGACCGTCCCGTCGAGCGGTGTGCTGTGACTACAGCGTTACCTGCGCTGTTTACAGCGCACGAGCTGGGATGAGCTTCACTGGAGTGCTGCGAGCCCGGGCAAAGCGACCCAGCGCTCAGCACTGGGCAAGGCCATCATGGAGGTGGGGGGGAGGTGGTGTTCCAATTTGCCAGCCGTTTGCAGCAGATTATCTCACACGCACACATTGCCCTCCTCTGAGTTTAAATGAGCGTTGCTTTGTCTCGATCTGTAATTCCAGTGAAGGGAAAGAAACAAATTCCATCTAAAAAGCAACACTTGGGCCAGTATTTTAACGTCCAAATTTGTACAACCAAGAAAATTATTTCAGTCTACTGGCCAATGAGAATTTAAACTATCCGTGATCTCTTCCAAAAGGCACCCCCAGTGCCATTCCCTGCTGCACGCCAAAGGTTTTTCCTCAAAAATGTGAATAGATAGTTGGCAAGGCGGTGGGTTTTTCACTGATGCTTGTAGGGAAGGCACAGGAAAGGCGATTCTGCAGGTGGGCCGAGCTCTGCGTGCCCTGCGGCTGTCTTGCAAATTGCGGAAGCATCTTGATAGGCTTTAAATAAATAAACAGACTTTAGTTACATAAATAAACTTTAGTTAAAATCAACAAACTTTAGTTAAATAACAAACTTCTGTTACATCAATGGACTGTAGCAAAGTAAGTAAATAAGCGCAGAGGAATTGAGCTCTGCCATGGAGAGCAGAGGGGTGGCAGCAGCCCCGCTGTCCCCTGAGGGCCCAGCAGTACCCATTGGCACTGGGCAGCCTGAGCACAGGCTTTGTTTTTGGGGTGTAGAGCCTTCTGCTTGAAACCCGGGTTAAGCATCTACTGCGGCAGCAGCATCGTTCCCATGGGAGCCCCCACGTCGGCCTCCTTGCTGCAACAAGCAGGGCGAGCAGTGCCGGCATCACCTCACTCACCGGAGCGTGCTCGGAGCAGGCATGCACGAGACGAGCGAGCGGGAGATATGAAGGCTGCCAGGAGTAAAGGGAATATTTGATCACACACCCTCCTCTCCTCTGTTCTCGGCTCTCCAGCCTCCCTCGGGGCCGGCACCTTGCTGCCTCCCAGCACCGCAGCCCTGCTCCCATCTGCACGCCGGTGACAGGTTGGCAGCAGCTCCTCAAAATGGCAGCTGCACAGGAATTTTTATCAGCTGGAGAAGGTAATCTCCAGCCTGTGACTCTCCGCGTGCTGTCCTGCCCCTGCTCCTTTGCACCCTTCTCTGCCTCCATCTCCTTTCCCTGCCCGTGGTCAGTTTCCATTCTCTGTGCCTGGTCCCTTGGCTCGTCGCTCGCAACAGGAGGTGTTGCCCCATGCCCCCCTTTGCTGGAGCAGAGCTTGCCTCCCACATCGTCCTGTTCCTGCAGACCTGCCCCTCATTCAGGCCATGCCCCAGGCATTCATGTTTTTCAGGCTCTTCCGCGAGTCCCAGACCAGACCTTGGCATCAACACTTCTTCTGAGAGGCCTTTCAACATGTCTGGCGGAGCTGCAAGTCAAGTGTGACACTTCACACCATCTGGGATGATTTTTCTTTTTCCCCCAGCATTGGAAAACAGCCTTTTAGGAGGAGCGAGCTCCAGCCCAGGCACAGCATCCCAGGGACCTCATCCAGCCCCGTGCTCCAGCCCGGTGCCCAGGGGCAGTGGGTGAAGCTGGTGATGCTCCTGAAACAGCTCCCATGGGACCTGTCACAGGTAACTCGTTCCCAGCCGGGGGGAACACGGTCCCTGGAGCATCTCTCTGGGGGTGCTTTGCACCTGCCAAGGAGCCGGGCTCCTGCCTGTGCCCGCCGGGCAGGCAGCCCTTGCCTGCAGCCCCAGGAGCTTTCCCACCCTGGCCATAATCAGCCGGGTTATGGCTGGGTAATTTTCCCTTCTCTGGGTAATGCTGCCGTTGAGCGGGAGCAAGGAGAGCAGCAGCGTTTTTCTGTGACTAAGAAAAGGTGTACGTGGCCTTGATTGCAAATGAAAAATTAAGGCCCCATGCCTCGCATTCATTCCTACTTGATTACACACCGGTACGTAAACAAATCTTCACCCTGTTGCCTGAGGGCTGTCAATGATCTACCTTTTCTTTAGCTCGCCTCTCCTCCAGCAAATCTATAATGCATTTAATCTTCACCAGTCACTCTCCTCAGTTTTTAAATGTCTAATTTGCTGCCGAGCACAGCTCCAGTTCTCCCTGTGCCGCCGCTTCAACGCTCTGGCTCCTGTTTGCCCGACCGCTTTGGATGGAGAGCCCAGGGTGCATCTGGCCCTTTGGGGAGTGGGACCAGCTGAGGGGCAGAGGCTTCCCAGCATCCCTGGCCACATAAGCACCTCCGGGACCTGTTTCGCTGGAGTCACGGTTAGCGGGCAGTTTTCAAGCAAGGTTTGACATAACTTCACACCATTTTCCCCCGAGGTGCTCAAATGCACCCTTCCAGGGGAACGGACTCCTGTGTTAAAACTGGGGTACTTCAGGAGAACTGAGCAGATTTGGAGCTGGTGCTCTGTCCATCGTGCCTTCTTACCCGGGAAAGCACACATGCATTTAAGGTAAACCCGCAGGATTGGTGCAAAGAGAGGAAAAGAGGGTTTCACGTGGGATGCACGGCAGTTCCTGGGGGCAGCAAGTGCTCCCAGTCCTCCTTGGTGCGGGAACAGCCTCTCCAGCACGATGTAGGCTGGGCACACCAGTGCAACCAGCCAAGGCTGCAAACACCACCATGGAGCTGCAGGAACAAGCAACCTCTCTGAAGAAATGCTGAGGGATTGGCCCGCTCTGAGAGGCACTGGGAGGGCAGGGTGCAGAGCTGTCAGCATTAAG
>JAAGNO010029546.1:25126-35958 GCA_033439905.1 Ceryle rudis
TCCAAACCACTGAGTGGCCTTTGCAAGAAGGAAACAATACTGTCGTGAAAAATTACTCTTGATGAAGCAGGGGTGATTTCACGTGTCAGCTTTTTTTTTTTTTAGGACTTTATTCTGGAACATTACAGTGAAGACAGTTCTGAGTATGAAGATGAAATAGCAGATCTCATGGATCTGAGACAAGTAAGTTTGAGCATGGCATACCGCAAAGTTGTTTAATCTAAGGTTGTAAATAGCAACATTTGTATGGTATCAGAATATGCCACTATGACTTCTAACTTACCATATTCTTACTGACTTCCATTTCTGAGATATGGAACGTGAATCTCCGTTCTCCAGGAGCTTTGCGATCTGAATAAAGAATAAACGAAGAACGAGATGAAGTTATGCAAAGTGATTGAGCTATTGACATGACTTAGTAAATCTAAGATCCATATGATCTACTTTTTTACTTTAAAGTATTTTATATTTAGCAGGAAGAGTGTTCAAGTGAGTGCAGCTGGCAAAAGATTGTAGTAGAATGGTTATTATTTCTATTGTTTGTTTCCTGTATTATACTAGAAACATGAATTTTGCGGCTTTGATAAAATACAATCTTTATTAAATTGAGACTTAACAAACAGGTCCCTTTTGCTTCCTTAATTAACTCTGAGCTTCGCCAAACAGACCCTCTTTGCTTCCTTAAAGCTTATGTGCAGCTGGAAAATTCTTGATTTGGAATGCATCCATATGGCCTTAAGCTTACTGCTCTCAGATTCCACACGTTTCTATGATATGCAGAAGTCCAAAGGAAGCAGAGCTTTCTCCTTGCTGTTCCAGTATTCATCCTGTAACTCAACAGAATACACTTCATTTTCACCTGTTGTATTTTAAGGCCTGCCGCACTCCTAGCCGAGATGAAGCTGGCATTGAGATGTTGATAAGCTATTTCCTTCAACTGGGTTACGTAGAGAACAGATTTTTCCCACCCACCAGGCACATGGGAGTTTTATTTACGTGGTAAGTGTGTAGTTCATGTTTGTCTTCTGTTTCTTTTGGGTTTTTTTTTCAGAACACTGTTAATCGTTAACAGGCTTCTCTTTAAATTGAGCATGTCAGTGTGTTTCCCCCCCCACCCCCCGACTCGCTGCAGTGTGTTGGCAGTTTGTTGGTTTCTTTTCAGCCTTGAGAATAAACCTGAGTAGAATAGCCCCTCGTCACGCTTCAAGTGAAGCCATTGGCTAGGTGATGGTTTAGGCTATAGGTTAGCACAAGGGAAAAAGAAAGAAAATAACCTTCCTTTTGGCCAGCGGCATGTTTCCTGGACTCTGAACCCTGGTGCACGAAGCAGATGGGGAGTGGGTCAGACCTTAAGTCCCCTCCTTCAGTTTGTTGGGAGCAGCGTGTGGGCCAGAAGAGAGGAGTGGCTTATTCTGCTATTACATCAGTGAACAAAGTTTGACTCTGAATTCAGAGTTTTCATTTTCACGAAGCAAGAAGATGACTATATCACGCAGCCAAGAGGAACTGTTCAATTCCTAGTCATAACTGCAAGAAGAATCTTTAAAATACGAGCTATAGAGGATCTGACCATGCCAGTTGTTGATCTTTGGCAAGGTCCAACTACGAGAACGTAGCAGCACATCCCCAGTATAGGCTCAGCTTCTGCAATGTTTTAGAGGCACTTCTGAGTTAGATCTAGTACGCTTATGGAGGCACTGCTGTAAAACCAGCTGAAAATTAAACCTCAGATAAAGCCATTCTCTGGATTGCAGCACTTAGATTGTCCTTGTGGTACTTAGTGGTGTTTCTGTTCACCTTTGTTTTCCCTGCAGCAGAACAATTATTAACAATTCCACTGCTCTTTTGAGAAAACAAACAAACAAACAAACAAAAACCAGAAAGAAAATGTCAGTTGTTTTGCTGGACTCTGCTAATCTTAATACTTTGTCTAACATTTGTTTCCCAAGGTACGATTCCTTCACGGGTGTCCCGGTGTGTCAGCAAAATCTGTTGCTTGAAAAAGCTAGTATTTTATTCAACATTGGAGCCCTCTACACCCAGATTGGAACAAGAAGCAATCGTCAGACCAAGGCTGGGCTTGAAAATGCTGTTGATGCTTTTCAGAGAGCTGCAGGTACAGATCTAAAAAGATGAGGAAAGTCTTCATGCACATGTTCCTAATCTTATCCTGACATCCTGCAGATTTTTGCGCAGATTTTTGCATTTCCCACTGACTTCAGCAGAGAAAAAAGGAGAAATAGGGAAAATCAAAAAGCCTAGCAAAGAGCTGAGATGAAACTCTAATTCAGAACTTGAAACTGTGGTCTGAACACGCAGATAAAGACAGTGAATACTGTGGTTAATGGTTAACGAACTGCAGTTCAAAGGTCCAAGTAATAGGTCTGACACTTCATTGTTCATTCTTTGTTTCACCAGCATAGCTGCTTTTACCCTCGGTGTAAAATCTGTGCAAGAAACAATTTAAAGGGCTGATAAAGGTCTTAAAACCTAGTTTTCCATATGGTCTCTTCAAAATTAATTTTACTGCATTCTCTTGTGAAATTTGCAATTCACTGGAAGCTGTCTATGTGTTTTCTATAGACTCCAAAGGCAAACAGGTTCAAAATAATCAATCTCTGTTCCAAGCAAAGACAAATACACATTCTAGTAAAGGGAATCATATCCTTGAGCATGCTATAGAATCTTTTGGTTTGGTTTCTTTTCACAATTAGATTTTGTAATTAGATTTTGTAAGTGTCATCATGCTTAAAGATGTGATGTGTGTATTAATATATACTCCAAGATTTATTTCTGCTCTTACAAGTTGTGGATATTGGTGCCCAATGTATGAGTGGCTTTATCAGCTACAAACTGTGGACCACAGAGTTGGATTGTCATAAAACCACTCTTTTGAGAATAAACAGCTATAAAAGGAAAAAAAAAAAAAAAAAGTCTGTCTTCATGCATTTCTTAAATAAATTCTTTTTCTACCTCTGTTATTTCATCTAAAAGTAATTTCCATACTCAAGAAATTTCTCCATATGCTGCTCCTCCCATTTTGCAAATAATAACCCCCCCACACTGTTTTTCACTTCAGTGTATTTGCAGAATGGAATGAATTCACAAATTGAAGTGCATCCCTTGCTACCACAGTACCTTTGCAGGGCCCCAGAGCAATGTGCTCAGGAGGCATTTTATTGTACCTGTGCATGGCTCCGTAACACTGTTCAGCGTATTGCTAGAGACACAATGTAGAGGGTGTATTCACTGTTTCTCTATGCTGAAGGGAAAATGTTGCCCAGTTGCTTGTCCTCAGCAGAGCTCTCAGTGTGTATATTCTTGCCACGTAAGCAGAAGCGTGCTGAGAAAGAAAAAGAAAAAATTTTTTCCTTTCCTTCAGTTCCTGTCAGTAGGGTACTTGAGATGTGCCTGGCAAGATTGGGGTTGTTTTTTTGGTTTGGGTTTGGTTTTTTTTTTGGTGCAAAAAGGCGGAGGTGGCTACAATTCAAATTCTTGTAAGGGCATTTTAATAAATTTGAAGATACAAAGTGTAACAGAGAGAATGAAAAGTGTCAGAAACCGATAGTAGGAAAACAGAGCACAAGGTGGCCAGAACTGAATGTCATGGCAAGAAGTGAGATTACAGAAGCTGGGACACTTAAAAAGCAGAGGTCTTATCGTTATACTTTTGTGGTATTACCAGCAAACAGCAGGCTAGTAGAACTCACTAAACCAGTTGGATGACATGCATGCTGAAGGTTACACTGAACTCTTACTTAACATTTGCACTACAGTAAGTGTTTGGTTTTAATTTGATAAATGATAGAAGCTATTAATCTGTTGGTGGAACCAGACGTCTAGAGCAGAATCTAGTATTAGCCTATTGAGTACACTGTTGTATTTTACTTACAGGGATGGAACTGAGCTTTCAGTGTGACACATAATTCCCTGAGCAGCATCTGAAAAGAAGATTCACCATTAATTAAGTTTCTATGTTTGTGGGTTTTCCTTCATCGAAGGGTTCTACTGTCACCTCTTTATAGTTGCCTAGATTTCTATTTTCTTGTCCTATGTATAAGCTCTCATCTGCCACTCCCATATACAAGACACAATCAGTTCAGCACAGCTGTATGGGCACTCAGAAGATTTCCTTATAACAGTTTTTAACGTATTAGCCTTAAAACTTGCAGCTTCTGTTGCTCCTCTGAACTGCAGTTTCATTTCATGTGTACTAAGAATCCCTTCAGATTGTTGTGGTGCAACAGTAGAAAGTATGCTTTCAGTCTTAATTATTATGGTTCATGCCAGATTGAAGTTCTCTTGTTTCTCTCTTTGCAATGACAAAGATGTCAAAATTGTCTTCTCTCTGACAAAACCATTTTGTAATTTCAGGAGTCCTAAGCTACTTAAAGGAGACCTTCACTCACACGCCGAGTTATGATATGAGCCCAGCTATGCTGAATGTACTAGTAAAATTGATGCTTGCACAAGCTCAAGAGTGTGTTTTTGAGCAAATTGGGCTTCCGGGAATACGCAATGAGTTTTTCACACTAGTGAAAATGACACAGGAAGTTGCCAAGGTAAACTATAAGGCTTACACTTTAATTTTTAAAAGAAATAACTATTTACAATGCTGTGTTACTAGCCCCTGCCTCTAGTAATGCTAACAGAATTTATTAAAGTCGTGATTTTTTTCTTTTTTAATTCCTAATCTGTGAAGTTTAACACGCTGGAACACTTGGGCTGTGAACTTGCCCTATATTTTTTAAAAAGGTGTTTATCCTACTGCTCTTTCAGACAGCACAGATCTTGTCCACAGAACACATAGGAAAGCACAGAGTTGTTTGTGTAGTTCTCTGTTAAGTACGGAACACAGCCAGTCTGTTATTTCCCAGCATCTGGAGGTTATGCAAACCTTGAAAAGCTGAAGTCCAAAAGAATAACTAAATTGTCACTGGGAGAAGGATCCTGATGAGCAGAGTCAGACTGGTAGCTGCAGAGCTGTCTTGGAAAGTGCCTGAAAAATAGGGAGGCAGAGCACTACCAGAAGGTAGTGTTCATACTTGATGGAAGCTGTTGATGTCAAAAATTGGGTATGCCAACAAGATATGAGTGTGCTTTCAGAGGAGCAGATATAGAATTGATTCCATATTGGACAAATGGGCAAAGCCCTTCCTACCAACCCTGTAAAGCCCCCCTGTCTTAACTGGAGGACTGATCAGCTGCAGAGGAAAGGTTGTTGGATTCTGTCAGGTGAAGTTGTTTGATCCATTAAAGCAGCATTCACTGCTTGAAAAGCTGTTGTGTTTCCTCTGCAGAAAGGCTAGTAGCCCAGTTTTAATTAACCCACACAAACTTAAGGCTAGATGTGGCTCCATGGGTTCAGAAGTAAAGCACAAACCCACCGTATTAAGTAATATGCTTCAGCCTTTTTCTCAGCTGAATTAAACCAATAAGATGTATTTATAAATTTTTTAAAAAGTTTATTTTATGGTGTTTTTATTGAACTCTGAAGCCATATAGACTGGCTGACTTAGTCCATCTGTTCTTGTACAAAATTTACCTTTCTTGTAAAGGAAAAAGCAGGGGTGGAACTTCAGACTTTCTCAAAAACTTATTTCCAACCCTTTCTAACCCTTCCCTCCCCCCTCCCCCCCCTTTGATGTGATGCACGTGAAATTATCTTAAGGCTGAATATATAATATCCCTTACTTGAGCTCCTAATAACTAATGTTAAATTCTCATACTTCAATTCTCTGTTTTATTTTAGGTGGGAGAGGTTTACATGCTGGTTAACACTGCAATGAATCAGGAACCAGTGAAAGAGAACATCCCCTATTCCTGGTCCAAACTGGCACAAATAAAGTCAGACCATTACAAAGCTCTGGCACATTACTTCATTGCTACCATTCTGTGTGACCATGAATGTAAGAATCATAGGTTTTCCATATAATCTTATAAAGAATATTAAACACATAAGCAAGTATAATTTGGTCTATAAATAAGACTAGGAGCCAGGATCTCTGAGGTTTCAGGGTATGATCATTCTTAGCCATTTTCCCCTTCAGATAGGAGGCTACACTCTTTTGTCCTCTACAGAAGAATGTGACAGTTCAATAAACCACCTTGTGCAGAAACAAAAGAAGTATTATATCCATTACATGCTAGTAAACTGTTCAATTCTTGTCACTGTGTTCTGGCATAGAGTCTTACTTGCGTACTGCAGATAATAATGAGTCCTAAAAACTTGAAATTCCTGTCAATATAGAAGTGTAAAAATATTTGACTGCATTTGGAGAGAAGGTAATATCTACCTACACAACCATGCACCTAAAGGAAGAGCACTGGTTAATTTTCTCTATCGATGATTACAGTGCAGCCCGGTGATGATGAAGATCAGCAGGAGAAAGCTTTGTCCCAGTTGTATGACTACCTGCCCGAAGGACTGATGGTTCTCACCGTTCTAAAGGACAAAGTTCAGAGAAAACAATTAGGTAACTGCCAGTTTCACCCAGCTACTGGGTATCATTTGAAAATTACCTTGTATTTGTTGTCTGTGGAGGGTAACCAACAGTTTCTGGGTTTTTTTTCAGGGAAGGCACACTTACGCAGAGCCATTTTTTACCACGAAGAAGCTCTGAGGGTCTGTGGTCTTTGCAAAAAGCTTCGAAACATTGACGTTCTTCAGGAGGTTCTGACAGCTGCACACAAGCGCTCCCTTCTCAAATATGCTCAGCAAGAGACAGAAGATGACTTTCTCAGTCTAATCCAGGCTCCAGACATCATTCGTAAGTATACACAGCTAGAAATAAAGGGTATCTAACCATCCATGTATATGCTTTCCTGGGGATATGCTTCTATATGTATCTCTATACATAGATAATATGCCTCCATCCATAATATAAATCATGTACAAGTTATATATAGTATATTTGAGTTCAGGTTCCTTATACATTTTCTCAGACACAGATGAAATAGTTTTGTTACAGCTGCTTTATAGTGTTTCTTTCTCTGGGGTAGACAATAATGATTATTATTTAGAACTCAGCTTTTTTTTGGTAACTGCCTTGTGAGCTAGAAAAAAAATGGGAAAACTTTAAAGTCACACAGGGGAAAACAATTAACTCTTTCTCATAGCACAACTCTTAGACTGGTCCAAGTTGTTAACTCAATTTGCCTGCTATTGGTTCTTCCTACCTTCGTGCAGCTCACCCAACTCTTTCCTCTTTGGAAGCAGTGTGAAAGAATGAGCACTGGTTTTGAATATTTTTCAAACAAAAAGAAAGAGGAGACTAGCATGGTTTTGTTTGGATGGATGAGGTTTTCTGTATCGGTACTATGAGCTCTGAAGATACTTTACAGTGATTCAGCTGCTTGTCTTACACATTTCCAGAAGAATGAGTTTTCTCTACAGCCTGGTAAAAAATTAGGAGAAGTTTCTTTGGAATGCAAGAAAAATAAATGTATATGTCTTTTAACTAATACTGAAGAGAAAATTAACTTGGTTTTCTTTTTGTTTTAGCTAAAACAGAGCACAAAATAGAAACAATCGCTCCTCAGTTTTCCAAGGTCAAAGTTAAAGACTTCTTTCACAGGCTGGTATGTAACGTGCTAATGCTGACCAAGCTCTGTCATTTTGCTAGCAAGCATAAAGTTGCTCTGATGTAAGGGAAGGGATACAAGTATTTTAGCCTGAAAAATGATCCTGTAATGACTGGGCTGGGTTTTTCTCAGAAGTTACTGGAGAAATCACTCCTAGTTTTAGAGTTCTAAGTCCACTTGAGACTAGCAAAGAAGAAAAGTCTCATTTCTAGATGGCTTTGCACAACATTCATTCTTGATAATCTTCATAAAAGTCCCGTGATGTTTCGGTGGCTAACTGCATACAACTTAGAGGCAGGAGAAACACGCAGTACTCGGAATGGGAATGCAGAGCGTGTAATGTTGCGTGCTACAAAGCCAGTCTGCCAGGTGGCTCTGCATGTATCGGTGGGCAAAAGGAACTGGGAATTCCAGTTAGGATCAGAATATGCAGCATTTCATGAATCAGTTTACCTCCTCTAAAATGGAGTAGTACAGGACGTTAGAGCCTGCTGCAGACAAAAAGATTCTGCACACCTTACCAGAGATCTCAGAACAACTTGGCAGTTGCTCTCATCCCACTCTGAACAGTCATGAAGCAGGGCTGAGCATTCAGGGGACATCTCAAACTTCTAGAATAAATCTCACTGTTCCATTTCACTGGAAGTAGCTGGAAGTTAACTTGAGTAAAACCTACATAAGATAAGCCTAAAGCATTATTATGTGAGAAAACCACTTACCTACGAATGACAGTAAACCATGTGGCTGCTGCTGTATCACCACCAGGGCCCGCTGACAGTGTTCTCAGCCAAGCAGAGATGGACGGCTCCACGTACCATTCGCATCCACCGTGAAGGAGAGCTAGGATTCAGCCTTAAAGGAGGTTCACCAGTACAGATTTATTGTCTTGATCCAGTTTGTTCTGCAGCTGTAAGTACATTTGTGCAATATTAACAATTTATCTCCAGACTCTGGCGTTACAGTCTCTTAAAGGTAGCTGTAGCTTGTTCATACTGGTGTATGGAGTATTTATCGAGTTGTACTATACATCCGTGCAGTCAGTTTGTGTCATCTGAACACATTTTCAGTGCTATACGCATCTTGGATGTTAAAAGTATCTGTATCCCTCACATCACATTAAACTAGAGTTAATTTCTTCCTCTGTGCCCCAACTAATAAAAGCAATTGTTACTCCCCATCTCATTCACGGGCAAAGGCTTTACAAAGGGATACGGGTTTTACAAAGTAGCAACAAAAAGGATGAGGAAGGGAAGGCAAGGTAGCATGTGCCCAAAGGAAAAAGATATTATATATGTTATATATAAAAACATATTATTGGCTTCTAATATGTTTTTCTTTTGGGGGAAAAACCAAAGCAGTGCTGAGCATAGTTTGACTATAGGAAAGGCAGAAGCAACCATAGAAGTACAACTAAAAATACTGAATAAATAGCAGTAAAAACTGGAGAAGAGATCCCATGGGTACCAAAAAACAGGTTTCACTTAAGGAGAAAAGTGAAAAGGACATAAAAAGAGCGCACATTTGAGTATGCCAGAATCACATTTATCAGTGGTAACTCAAACAGGTAATTTATGTACCTGAAAAAGTCACATGCTTCTGTGGTATGTTCCACGTATCTGGTATAGACAGTGGTTCTATAGCATCTAAGAGGGAAGTGCCTTTAGGACAGACACCCTATGATGACAAAAACATTTTTGTTATCTTGGTCATTGCAGATTCTAACCTGTGCAAATTGTTTTGACAGTCGATGGGCCTAAAAGAAGGTGACTACATTGTTTCGCTTGGTGGTGTGGACTGCAAGTGGCTTGGAGTGAATGAGGTACTGGAAAAATTCAAAAGCGTGGGAGAGCAGCCCCTTGAGATTGAAGTTATAAGTTGCCAGGATACAGCAGCCTCTATGGTATGTAAGGAGGCAAAAATATGTGTTGCAGATTGGACATGTGAAAGGTGTTTGGTTTTTTTTTTTTTTAGTTTCCTGGCTTCAGTCCCTGGTTAATGTTTACTTTCACGTACCCAGATATCCCACTCCACCAGTGAAGATATAAAGCATTCAGGCACGTGTTCAGTTTTAAACAGTCTGTTTAAATCGTGAAGACTTTGCAAGATAAAATGCAGTCTGTGCCTAAGAATGACTGGGTGGTGGGCTTCCCCCACCCTGTGCTGCTATTTCATTATAAATTCCAGGGCATATTTTATCTTCCCCTAACTTGTCCCAGAGAATGAAAATATTACCTGACTCAGCATTGAAAAAGCCATAGTGAAACCATAATGGAATGAAACAGAACATCCAAGACCACATGCTTATTTTCCATGCACTTTTAACTTAAATGACCTGTGACGTTTGTATTATTTCGTGGATAAATGTATGTATTTTGTATTTAGGTGGACTTCAGCTGTCTAGTCAGCTACTAAGCTCCTGTAGAAATTTTACACTAAGGAAAAAATGATCATAAGGTTAAAAAATGTTAAGCTCTAAATAACTTTAATTTAGTTGTAGTGTGAGAGAACTATAGTTCAGCTAAATCCATTGCTTCATCTAATGTTCCCAGGCAAGCTTAGGCACCAAAATATTATTGCCTTTGAAGAGATCAAGGTGGTCTTACTGCTGTTAGGTTTCTTCTTTCGGTTCAGAAGTTCATTTTCATTATTGGAAATAAGAAAATAATGCCATTCCAAGTTGCTTTTGGAATCACAAGGCTGTAACATAAACAAATTGTTTCAGGGCACAGCTAAGCCAAGACAGAGAAGGCTGTGCTTCCAGGTATCCCCAAAGAATGTCCTTGTTGTCAGTTGCAACTAACGTGGAACCTGTCCAAAGTCAGCAGAAAGAATCCCCTTCAGAGATTTGTGCAAGCGCTACATACTTAAGCTTTCTAGAGAAGTTAGCCTCTCTCTCCGGTAGTTATGCTAGAGGTCAGTAAACATGGGCTAGAACACAAACCCATGGGAGAGATTCACAAGTCCCCTTATGCTTTGCACGGTATACCCTTGAGTCTACACCAGCACAACAGCAGAATCCCAGCACTCTGAGGGGGCTTGTGTTCAGTTAGTATGTCATTAGCACAGAAAGCTTGCTGTCCTCTGCCCTGGAAAACTATTTGCACAGTAACCTTTTGTTATCTTCAGGATTTTGACCCATTTTGGGTGACTGAATCTTATAATGCCTTTTTTTTCCGCGCCCGACGCTTCGCCAGAATGGGAAAGAAGCCTGCCTCACCTTAGTGTCACCACCAGCCTATCACAAGGGG